>PVHY01001581.1:15515-87602 GCA_004024945.1 Uropsilus gracilis | reverse complement strand
GGGCCAGGTGAGGCTGGTGGCTTCACCCAGCCAGGGACCCGGCCGCCTCGAGGCACGCGTGCGTGCACGGCAGGGCCTTACCTTGTTGGAGGCCATCTCACTGACGGAGTGCCGGGTCTGCAGGGTCTCTAGCTGGTCCAGACACCAGTCGAGCTCCTCCAGGGTCTCGCTGGCCAGTTTCTGGTAGGCCTCCTCTGCGAAGAAATAGGGAAAGGGGTACTCAGTTCTCAAGCGCTTCGCGGGGCCACCAGCCAGTTCAAAGGGGGCCATCCGGGCATACCCCGCCATGCTCGGGTGCTCGGTGCCCGCACATGAGGGCTGCTCCTTCATATTGCCGAGCCGGGCACCACTCGGGGGGCCGAGGCTCTGCAGGCGGGGCGGCCGGCCTCAGGCAAGCGCTGTCTCTCCAGCTCGCCGTCTGTAAGGAGTCCGGGAAGGGCGCCCGGCAAAGTGCGGCCGGGCCACTCTTCGGCGCGGATGAGCGGGCTGCAAAACCACGAGGTGACTTTTAGACGGCGCGAGTCCTTGAGGAGGGCGCAGGGGTGGCGAGCGCCGGGGAGCCCCCCCACCCCGGGGGAAGGTGCGTCTGGTCCACCGCCCGGGCGCCGAGGTCCCCTGCGCGCCCCGACCGGCCAGCCGGGTGCGAATAAATCAGCCCGGCCGGGTGCGCTGCCACCACGTTTCCTGTTTTCTTGCTTAAGTCCCCGGGCGGCCGGCGCAGCGCCGCTCCATCCCCGCGGCTTTCCGGGAACACCCCCCTCACGCCCCTCGCGGCAGCCCGGCCCCTCCTTGACTCCCAGCACAGCGACTCCGACCGGCCTAAGCCCGCCCGCGCCCCCAGCCGCGCCGTGGCATCGCCCCGCGCAGCGTCCGCCGCACGCTTTGAAGCGCAGCCCCGGAGGCGCGAGCCTGTGTGTCTGCGGGGCGGCTGTGGGTCGCGGCGAGGGGACGGAGGAAAACCCGGCGTGGAGCGCCGCCCGCCCGCCCGCCCGTGAGCCAGTCCCGGGGCGCGCCCACCGCGGGGCTCAGGCGAGCCCTGGCGCGCGCACGCGTGCGGAGTCGCACACCTGTCCCGCGGGGACCCCGCGCACCCCGCGGATCCGCTGCCCCTCCGGGTGGTTGCGACCGCCAGAGCCCCATCATCTCCAAGACTGGCTGCTGCCTGCAAGGCTGCCCGACAGGCGGCACACAAGGTTATGAAGGACCCGAGCAACCGTTTCTAGGAGTTGGGGTGTTAAGGGTATTGAGGCTTTGATAGTGGAGGGTTATTACGACCGCCAGAGCCCCATCATCTCCAAGAGGCTGCTGCCTGCAAGGCCGCCCGACAGGCGGTGGCACACAAGGTTATGGAGGACCCGAGCAACCGTTTCTAGGAAGTTGGGGTTTTAGGGGTTCTGAGGTTTTGATAGTGGAGGGTTGAGCTCTACCTTCTGCAAGGGGGCAGGGTGGCTGTGGAAATAAAAGCATTTCTATGAAGCCCAGACTCATTTAGTAGCCAACTCAAACCCTACTACGTTCCAGACTCCTAGATTTGGGGTGCACATAAATAAGCAAACAAAAAGACAATGTTTTGTGGTCGGGAGGCTTTAGAAGTCACAGAATTGACAAAAATGTCTTTACACACTCCGAATTCTTTGAGAAATAACTTAAAGGAAAAGACATGGGAACGCATGACATGGTATAGGTAGTTCACACTTGTCCAGCAGACATGCTCCCTCCATCTGCAGAACTGCGAATTAAAGAACAAGCACGTCTAGTGATGTCAAGGGGAAGTCTGGAAGTGTTTCTGGAGTGTTTCTCCCCATCGCAGGCAGAACTACAAACCTGAGAAAATAAAAAGTCCGTTTCCAAAGGCATTCTAAAGAAGCCCATCTATATTGACAAAAGCTGACCCTCTGGGAACAAGGACAGGCAGCTAAATAGATCAAGTGCAGAGAGGATTTCACTACATTAGCCTGTGGAGTAGCAAACCTTTAAGGACAGGAAAAATCCAAACTCCCCAGAGTCTATCTTATAAAACTTTGTTACTGTCAATTAAAAATAATACACTGGGAAGCTTACATGAAGTGGGAGATATCCCTTTCTTTTGTCTTCAGATCTACCTTGGAAGAACTTGTGTTTTGTAATTTAGACTCCATAAAAGATTGGTAGACACGACCAAGTATTTCATGGTCTAAGCCTCAGGTTCTTGGGACTTCCCAGATAAGATTTTCCAGAAAATTTGTGAAAGTTAGAACAACTTTCAAAGTATTTGTTTCATGTACCCCCACCGCCTACTGTTATCAAGGATTCCTGAACTGTTTGTATTCACTTTGAGAACTCCAGGTTAAAATTTGTCTCTTATTCTACTACTGTTTTTCCACGCTAATCTCTGCAAATATACAATATAGGGGAATAAATAATCTAGAAATTGCCAGGTGAATTAAAGTGTAAGATTGGAACTTTTTGTCCTATCAAATGGAATAAACTTCAAGACAACTAAATCTGTGTAGCCTTTCCCTGATTATAAGAATATAAGAACTATTACATGGTTGCTATAAAAATTGAAACATTACATGAATAAAATGTAGGAAGTACCATGGAATCCCACACAATAATTAAACCTCTGAATATAACACAATATGTTCATTTATATATTATCAGTATTTCCATATGCAAGTACAGTTGTGATGGTGATCCATTTACAACTATATGAGTACTACCTGTGGTCATCTGGTTTTGTTTTGTTTTTATTGTTTCCTTGCCTCTACTGTATAAAACGGGATGTAGAAAGGCTTAAAGGGATATGACCCTATTTTAGGTCACTTTTGTTACTAGACTCAGTGGGTTAAAGATTCATAAACAATGTGTCTAGTTCACTGTCATCTTTCCAGTCATTGGTTATATTCTGAATCAGAAATCCCCATCCCTCTACATCTCTTAGTCTTGGATTTCCACGTTCTCTCCATTTCATTCCAATTTTTTTCAAAATCTGAACCCCAGGAGTATTCCCCAACTTTTCAAAAATTTTCAGAAATAAATGTGCCTGGAATCTTGCAAGATGTGGTACTCCCTAGTGTACTTCAGTGTTTACATTGCAACAGTGGAAAAATAATTCTTGAAAGTTTCAATACCTCAAGACACAATGCCCTTAAATATAGGCACTGCATTGCGAAAGGCAATACTTCCAAAGGGACAACTTATTTCAGAAAATCCACTTTATATCCAAATCATAGATTAGTCATTTCAAAAGTCAGTATTTGATAACATCATAATGTGGTAGGTGCATGTATTTTAAGTTCTAACATCTTATGTGTGCACTGTATAGATCCAGATAATGGAAAATAACTACAAGAGCACCTCTATATGCCAATTAGAAATGATTAGTAGGAACAGAGTAATAAAGTTTGTTTTATGAAACTGTTGTTCCAATAGACTTATTGTTGATATTAGTATAAAGCTGAGGATAGGACTTCCCAAATTCCTAGGTTTACAGGCATTGTGGCAAGCCACAGTGTTTTCAGGATCATTATTAAAGCTTCACTTTTAGGAATTTTAACCCCAAATGGTCTAAGACATCTAACAGTTGACCTTTTTATCCCTACTAAAAAAGCCTCAATGCAGAGTTGCCAGTTATGCTACAGGAAATTGAGTCACCAGCACCAAACAGCATACCTAAACACCACCAACAGCTAGCAGGATGAAAACAGTGAGCTGGTTTAATTTCGGATTTTACCAAGAACACATATCACATTCATTAATAAAATGATTTTCTCCCTAGAGAGTACTAGTCACCGTGGCACTACTTGAAACATAGATGAAAACTCTATTTAACTGTCCAGTTTTGCTGTAGTCAAGGAGCTACAGGAAGAGAAAAATAAAACAAACAAAACAAACAAACAAACAAACAAACCCAAGCAGGAACTATTGGCTAAATTCCATAGAAACTAGGAGAGAGTAATGGAACAACAGTCTCTGAACATAACTTCAGCCTCTGGAAGTTCCCTCCGACAGCAGCATCCATTTTCTTCAAGGCACCCTTGAACTATGTAACACCCGCTGTTCTACTCAGGATCTGTGTGAACAAACAGTTCTGATTCTTGCAGGCCAGCACTTGGCTTCCGTCATTGTGATGTGATCAAGGGTTCCCCTGACACAAGGCCTGAAACTGTGCCAGGTGCTCTGGGAGAAGATGCTGAAGCAGCAGCTTCCCTTTGACTAGGAAAAAAGTCATCACCTCACCAGTCGGCAGTTGGCTAGAGGTTGAGGTCATTTTCTTGTGAAATGTTCAGCTGTTTACTCTTACCCACACTTACAGGGATGTTGGCCATTGAGGTAAAAGGATCCCTTCGACATGATGTGTAACTGCATGGATCCTGGTTTCTTTGCAAATACTTAAAGGAAGAAAGGTCTGTGGACCTTTGACGTCATTCCTAGATATGCCCATTGGTCTAAAGAATATCACTTTGGATACCAGTTGCTTACATTTGAATAAAAAGTAAAATATAAACTATAGCAGCTGATTCGGAGTTTTCTTTAAAAACAAAACAAAATAAAGCTAGTAAGTCACTCCTGAGAGCACATAAATATCTATCTCCCTAGTAATTCCACTTTCTTCTAAGGCTCACCAAAATTTCGAGTTCATTGTGTTTGAAAGTATGTACACTGGGGAAAAAAAATCCTATTTTATGGTGTACTGCTAGCAGCTAATCATTCCCTGAGTTCACTACAGCAAAAGATTTGTGCGGGTTTGTTCTAAGTTTTACTGTCTCCCACCACCCCATACATTTTATTTGATGGGAAATACATGAATGAGTTGGATTCACTTTCAATGTATACATCTAACAGATTTAAGCAGAGCCTGCCAGTGGCAAGTTACTCTCGTTTTCAAGTGTGTTTCTGGCATCAAATTCTTGTTTTGAAGTATTTTAAAATCTTATGAAAATCATAAAACTTCACTTAGAATTAAAAAAAAAAATCTCCAAAGGGAAGATGCATGTAATTTTGTGAGATTTTTTTTTCTTTTATCTTTCCACTCCCACAACATTTTTTCTAGTGCTCCCTAAGGCTCTAGAACTTTTTTAAAAATGAAATAAACATAAGGCTGGGTTTCACTGATTTCTAGATGCATCAGTAATCCAACAAATATTTATCTAGCATGATTAACATATTTTGCACTGTATTAGTCTGCAGGGAAAAAAAGGTGGCTTAAAGTAAGATCTAGAAACAGCAGTGGAGAAGATCTCACCTACTCTGCTGTGGAAAACATTCTGAAAGAAGAAATCATGTGGGCTATTGGGGGAATCAAGAAAGCTATTTAAATTAGACAGGGGCAGAGTTGGAGTAGGAAAAGGCTGAGTCCTAAAGAATTAAATAGTAAGTGAAGAGGATGGAAAGGGTTTTTAAGAGAAAGCAATATGGCCAAACATATGGGCCTGTGTTGGACTAAATGTGTATATGTATATAGAGAAGGGAACTACCATGAGTAGGCCTTTGCACGGAGCATAGGGAAAAACTGAAGAAATCCAAAGAGACTGGCAATGGCAGTTCCATCAGATCTATACGTAGGAGTTTTGCACTGTATCTTCAAGCATGGGCACCAATGAGTTACTCAGAATGCTGTGTGAAACTGGATCCAATTTGATTTTCATAGAAAATTTAGAGCTCTGCAGTAAGTGGCATTGAAGGAGGCGAGGCTGGAGTCATTGAGATCACTATCTTTGGCCATATTGTTGTTAGACTAGAATTAATAATTCATAAACATTTTTCCTCTGTTGGTTACGCTTATCTAAGACAATCTCGGTAATGAAATTTTACATGGGCATATGATCTCAGAATATGACAGTCATGAGGAGGACTGTCCATTTTGATTTGCTAGGAGCCAGTTTTCTAGCTCATAAGAGTGATATTCTTCTAATTACTGAAATTTTAGTCATAATAGGTTCACCATAACTATACTGAGCAGAATTACTTTCAGAGAGAAGCTGCTTGCAAGAAAGTGTTTGATAAGGCTACTGGTGAAGATGAAACCCTAAGAAGCTCTGGTTTGGATGGAACTTAGTTATCTCTTCTATATGAAAAAGGGGAAGAATATGTTGGTGATGCTAGAAGAATATGTTTGAAGGTTGTTCTCTGTTGGTTAGCCTGGGTGGGATCTGGGAGAGTGAAATCTTTAGCTGACAGATGCCTTCAAAGACTCCCTCCAATATCATGATTCCGGAATAGTGTACATTTTGCTCAACTGTATCCCAGTCACAGATGTTGATACTGAACGAGATATTGTGAGAACGAATGGTGCTGATAGAAGATAGGAAGGTTTGGAATATATTTACCTCCATTTCTACCTCTGTCCCAATCATATTTCCACCTAATACTTTGAGCAAATGATTGCCCGATTTCTTCTTAATTTCTATAATTCTCAATCCTTTATGTGTTTCTAGATTTGTATAATTATCTGCTTTTGGAAATCCTTGGGTTCAAGTTTTCTTACCACAGACCTATTTACAGAGTCAGAATAACCATTCTTAAGCCCTGTTTAACTGTGTCACCCCACTGCCAAGGGTCTGACGCACAAACTAATATTTATCAATGCCATACTCTTTGTGTTTATATGAGATCTTTTATAGTGGGTTCTTCAGTACTATTCCCAGAGGTCTTACACTCACTATCCCATCCAAAATATCCTTGCTAGGCAACCCTTTCAAAGGGCCACAAACTGTAGGTTGTTCTGACTATGGTTAAATCACTTTTATACTTGATTTTTTTTCTGTAGGTACCTGAAGCAATTGCTGACTTTTATAAGCAGTTAACATTTTCCAGTAAACACCTAACCAGTATGTATTGCTTGTTTTCTAACAAATAAGAATCATTGCCAAGTAAAAGTCAAGCAGTAATATTATCTTGGGGATATGTCCACCTTCAACCATCATCTCTTATGTTCAATATTTGTTTCTTAACCCTACTGGCTGTCTTTTTAAAGAATGTCAGGAGCAAATACTGCCAAAAACTCAGGAATGGTTAAGAATAGTGTGGTATCTTGCTGAACTGAAATATTCAAATTAGAATCAAGATGGTAAGTATTATGATGAATACAGAATGATTTTTTTTGTAAATCAGATGAACTTTAGAAAAAATCCATCAACACACAAGTATGAAGTTTGAGGAAACAGATATGAACAATGAATAAGATAAAAGTTACGTGTTATTCTTCTAAGATCAAGAGAATGGTTCTCATGTAAGTAAGAATGGGAAAAAAAGCCAAATATCCTTCTCACCTTCTCTGCTTGAAGTTTGTTCAATCTTTATATGCTTACTTTTATTTTCTAATAGTCATATTCAATCTCTATTTCTCTCTCAATATAACAAAATTAAATCTGCCTATCTCTTCCCCATGAGGTTGTTCATGTTTCCGGTGGTTAATCTCAACCATTCCATTCCCTGGAAGCCTTAAAGACATGCTATGATTCTGGTGTTCACTTTAAATAGTTAATTTAGATTTAATAATAATTTAGATTTTCATCATTTAGATTTAAAATAATTCAGATTTTAAAATTCTAGACTTTCATTTAAAGTTTTCTTAGAACATGGCTTTTCTGTCTTGAAAATCTTAATTTTACATAAAAAATACATCACATTCTATCACAGTTGTTTACATCATAAATTTTACTTGATTTATTACTCATACCTAATTTTATATATTCTGTAATCCTCATCTACTCTTTGTTCTGATTTTTCACATAAAAGGAGAACTTCTTTAACTGAAGATTACCCATAAAATAGACACTGTGGTAAGTAAACTTTTTGATTTCTTACACTTCAAATGGCACGGTGATTTTTCAACTTTTTTTGAAGTCTAATAAACCTTTTTGAGAATCTGATGCAAAACATCCCCCAGAAAACTGTATACAAATTAATGTGATGAATGATTTTTATTTTATTTTATTTTTATTTTTATTTTAGAAGTGTATACCAACCTCCCTGAGGTCACCAGAAACTCTAGGTTGAGAACTCCTTCTTGAGTAGAGAAGAGAAAATAAATGTCTTAATCATCACTGCTCCCAAATCCTTTATTTCGAATCAGTACCTCAGCAGCTTTTCTTGTTCCCTTACTCCTCTTTACTAAGAGATGCCTACAGTCATGGCAGAGACATTCATTCAACTTGAAGGAATTTAAGTTAGAGCGAAGAGAAAATACACAAATGGTGTCCACAGAAATACTGGGCGGTTTTAACAAGACCATGAATAGACTCCGAGAAGGGCAATTTCATAGTGGCCCAATATTTCTTTCTCATTACTTGGGCTGTAAATAGAATGTGAGTGAAAAGGCATGCCAAACAGTTGGTGAACCTGCATTTGTTTTAAGTACACACGTGCTAATTTAAGTGATAAAAAAGCCTTACATGCACTTAAGAATCCACAGTATACAGAGGGAGTAATATGACAGATTACAAAGAACATGGTTTTGTGAGTCACAAGAAATTTGGATGATAATGTTGACAGTGTTTTAGTGCCATTACCTTAAATTAGTTTCATGCCATTACCTTAAAAATTTCAATATCTGAGCCCATCACATAAGATGGGTATTCATTTTTATGAGAAATACACATGCAAATGCACATTAAGTTCCAAAAGCAATATCCAACTTAAAGAAGATACACAAGTAAAAATAACCATTATTTTGCCCCACCTTAAAACCTTACTTAAAAAGACTAGTGGGCATCAACTTTCAAACCTCAACTAGGCTGAGTGTGAGTGAATTTCTAAAGCTTGGAATAGGCATCATAAGACCCCACATGCAACATAACCGTGCAGAAAAATAACGTAATGGGTATGTCAGTAGTTATTGGCACAGCAACGCCTATTCTGAAAGTCTGGGTCATCCAGTGTTTCCAAAGAATGTCCTAGTGCACATTATCAGATTCTCCTTAGCCAATAATTCTGGGATCACACAAATCTGGGAAATGTTGACTACAGAGTGATTTGTAATGGACACGAAACTACAAAAGGTTAGATGCAATCCAGTAAAGAGACCTGTCTAATACTGAAAAATATCATTTAAATTTACTTGCTCTTAAATACTTTTCCATACAACAGCTATCATCACTTAAGGCATCCCTTGGAAAACATTGTCCTATATCGATGTGAGGTGAATCCCAAAATATAAACTCAGTCTCGAAATATAAACTCAATTTTATAGGTTCCTGCAGATTTGAAATCTCCACCAAAGATATCCTATTTCCCTCCTCAGCTCTTCTTGCACATTTGAAAATGGTCAGAGGGAAATCTTTCTCTTTCCTTTCCTTACTCTCTTTCTTCTCCCCAGAAAGAGGATTGTCAAAAAATCCATACATGTTATTGAGTCTCTCTACACGCTGGTTGCTGTGAAATACAAAACATGAAAGATTCGGTGACTTGGACCTGGAAGGAACTCAGAATATCCTGCTGAGAAAATAAGACATATAAGCAGCTGTTGCCTAGAGCAGTGTGAGGTGTCATAGGGATCACTTGGTTTGGGAACCAAGTGCAGTTCAGACAGGAGCAGGGATAGGTGCACTTAAGTAGCATTCCAGGAAGAAGATGAACATGGACATAGTTTTTGATGAAATCTGTGGTTTGAATGACTGTGGGAGGGAGTGAGCTGGCAAAGTTTTCAGGTGTAAGAAATGTCTGGAGCCTGAATAAGGACTAAGTGTGTGGGTGGTGGAGATCCTGGATAATGTGGACTTTCAGGGAGGAGAAGGAAGTAGTCTTGAGTACTTAAATGTATGACCTTGAACTAATGGCTGTTGTGGGAGTTGGATAAGTGCACTGGTAGCCCCTGAGGATCAAAGAAAAGACAGAAGGAGGGAGATTAAGATTGCAGGGCCATAACTAAGATGCACAGCTGTAAGTGAAGAGCTGAAACTAGCCAGTAGAGTAATCTAACCAGCCTGACACTGAGTCAGAGGCCTAGGTTCCAATTCTGTCCCACAACTCAGTGACCATGTGGCAAACTTGGGCAAATTATTTTATTTCTCTGTATTCCAGTTTTCTTTTCTATAAATGGAACCAGAAATAAATCCCACAAAAGTTGCTTGACCCCTTCCTAGACCATTTTCCACATTTTATTTAAATGCAATGAATTTTGCTTTAAAAATCACATATCCATATGCCTATTTGATTTTGTTGGTTTCATTTCAACTTAAATCATGATTTGTTTCACATTATAAATATTTATCAAGTCTGTTACATGTAACACATAACCCAATTCCTCCCCATCTCTTCTTAAAGCACAAAGTAATCAAAACAATTCTGTACATATTTTTGACACTAGCAGTAGCCAGCACCTGGCCTCTGAAAATTAACACAATTAGCAACAGTATTTACTGTGCCTGCTAATTTGGACAATTCAAATGCAGGCACTTTATTAAGAAGATGCATAAAACATCTTGTCTTATGTCATTCTTAAGATTAGCTTTTGGCAACATTATTCCACAGCAATCTGGGACTTCTCACCAAGTCCTTTTATTGAAAACTCAAAATTTCTTTAGTTTTATTGAAAACTGAAATTTCCAGGTTTATGCTTACATGACAGTTCCTTGATAAGAAAAACAAACCAAACCCAATGCATCTTTCTTCCCATTTTCTGAAAACATAAGGAGTGTCCATACAATATACATATTTTTATAGATCTCCGTTACACATTTACTGACTAGAATGATTTAATTTGTAGAGACTTCTACAAAGTCTCTACAAACTCATTACGGTGTTAACATGAGCAGAAGTTTTAAACCTAAGACAAGTTTGAGCTGTACATTAAAATTAATTGTTGAAGTGTAGCCTTCTGGTGATCACATTTTTTAAAACAGCATCGCATATCTCAACTGTTGAATTTTGCAATTTTGCTTAGTGGCAATTTGCTCAGTCAGTCTATTTCACTGGAATTATTTATATTACTCAGATAAACTTTTGTTGCAACTGTGGATATTCAGACCCACCTTCTAATTTCAGTTTATGTACTTTGTCTTCATTATTTGTTCTTGGAAGTCTCATAATCATGCCTGCCCACCTTACTTAATAGACCCCAGCGAATCAGATGATTGATTTTGGTCTTTTTTTGAAATCATCTAACAAGCAAAAATTACAATTTCTATTGAGATTTTCTTCTGAAGGTCCAGACTCCGCTGATGTAGAATCTTAGGAGAAGATTAAATGAGATGAGACAATGACTTTCAAGCTTTCTTGACAGTGTTTCGTTAGAATAAGTATCTTATACTATGATTTATCTACTGAAAGTAGGAGATGCAATGAATACTATTGTTAATTGTGCTTGTTTCTGAACAATATGAGGGTTGATGCTTGGAATGAAACATACATAGGGAGGATTCCTATATTTTGTTACCTATATTTGTTCAAAAGGGGGTTAACTCCTATTCAAAATAACTTCTGAGGGACATAACTAAAATTTATGGCAAAATTGGTTTATGGTTTGACAAATCTTGTATTTAGGTGAAACAACAAAAATAATTATATTACATAATATAAGGGAAATTGACATATAATTGGTATTTATATATAAATATATATAATTGATATATATATTGATTTATATAGAATTGATAAAGGAAGTTATATATAATATAGTATGCACATACCTTGATTTGAATTAATATATAGATAATGTTGAAACAAAATGATGAAATAATTTTATCCTTATTTATTCCTATATCTTGTGTTCCATTTGATTTAACTGAACCAATATTGTGACCCACTAATTTGATTTTGCAATCTAGCAGTAAGTTTGGAAATAATGAGGAATAGAACTATTTAGCTTAATAATTGTTTCTCTTTCTGACTCTTCTTTCTTCTTCCTGCTTTATAATAAAAAAATATGTTCCCCTCTACAGCTTTACTGCAAGGCAGGAAAAAATTAGACATAAGACTCTTTAAGCCATGAGCTATCTGTATATAGACATTCTGTAAAGCATTTCTTCATATTTGATGAGCTTGCTTAGAGCACTAGATGATTCTTACTTGAACATGTGAAGCAGAAACTACTCACTAAAGGGCCTATAGGAGCCAGAAAGACAACATGAATGAGCGAATGACATGAGTATAGTGGATGCTGGGGGGGGGGGGGGCAGTAGGTGAGACCTACAGTTGGGCACATGCCCTCTGCAGATGAATACTGCTTAATTGTTGCTTGATATTCAAAAATTTCCAAAGAATCCATACAGTTGGATTTTTCAATGCAAAATTTCTATTTCAATTTTTTTCTATGAATTAAAAAAAGTGGAATCTTTAAAGGGTCAAACATGAAAGTCCACAATGCTACTATCAACCACTAACAGCAACAGTTTGCAACCTCTACTCTCAGCGGTACTTAGCCCAAGTGACAGAAACCTTCCTGAGAGCAGAGCTGTAGACAAGCCCACAGGATCCTGTTATTTCACAGTACAGAATTTAAGAAATGTTTCTGGAATCTGAAATGTGAATGTCACTGAAAGACTAATTGGCATCAAAAGATATCTTCCTTTGGTTTCAATGGTTGTTCAGGAGTGGCTGTAGCCAAATAATCTCAGCTGTTCATGGACCAACTGGCCCCGTATGAGATGTGCTATAAGGAACTTGAACTGAACAAAAATATCTGACTCCAATGACCTCACAGCTCCTAATGACCGAACCAATCAGGGGGCACTGTTTCCCAGACTGCCTCATTTCCTAACCCTGTTTGGCAGATGAATTGGAAAACAAATAAACCTTTCCATTTGGTGCTCATTTTCTTTTCTAGCTTCTAAAATCTTACAAATAAATTCCTGCAAAACATAGTGTTACTTCCACTGCTAGAGTTTTTTTCTCTTTCAATTCCCCCTATATAATCTAACATGTCCAAAGAAACTCAAATAATAATTACAACAATAATAGATGTCTTTACACAAGACCACAACCTGAATTTTGAATCCCTGTCTCCCTCCCAGCCCCCCTCCCTCCATATCTCCATCCATCCATCGGAGACTAGGTCTCACTATGTTGCCTGGGGAAGTGCAGACTCAAGTTGCCTGGAGTACTGCGAAATGAAGCGATCCCCAGCCTCAGCCTCCCAGGTAGCTGGGATTACAGGCACGCACTACCGCACCCAGCTAATTTTTGAGACTAGGTCTCTCTATGTTGCCCAGTGTGGGTCTCAAACCCATGGACTCAAGCAAGTCCTAGCCTTGGTCTCCCTTCTTAGTCTGGGAATAAAGGTACACACCACTGTGCCCAACCCTTGGATTTTGAATGCCTTTAGGTTCACATTCAAATTTCAGTTAGACTTAAAAATATTTCCAAAATCCTCCTCACTAGATCCATGTGTCCTCACTGCCCCTGTGGTTGATCCTATCTCCCCTCATACTATAAAAGTTCCTTAAAAGACAGCTTTGCGTAGAAGTGTAGAAACATATCTTTCTGCAGAAACCGCTGGAAGGCTTAGAGTAGAAGGAGTCTGTCCTGAGATCACTTACAGGTTGGGGATGGGGGCAGTTTGAAGGGATTAAGGGCAAAGGAGGGCAAAGGCTGCCAAACTCAGATGGACTCAACATACTTAACTGCTATTTTATCCAACTACTTTACAGAAGGAAGTTTAGAAACCAGATTGTTAACATGATTCATCCTTGTCTACTGAAACTAGTTCAAGTCACAAACTCAGCAACTTGTTGAACATCTGCTGGGGGAAGGGGTGGGGATCTGGTACTACAAGTGGTGTTCAATTTACAAAGCTGAACTCAGATGAAGAGAGATTTCAAGGAGCCTACAGTCGAGAAGTACTGATGAACAAATGAATGATCTTAATGACTTCAGAAGATATTCATGTGTGCTACACAAGAAACATATGCAGAGTTTGGGAGAGCTCAAAGGATCCAGTTCAAAGGATCTTTGTGGGAGGGACTGTCTAGTCCTCCTGTACCTGATAACTCACTATTAGATTTGCAAAAGTGTTTAGGATTTAGGGAACAGTGTTTGAGTAAGAGGAAGACTGTTGTCTCAGTCATGGCAAGAACCAATGCGTGGCACTATGTCTTAGGGATACCAGTCACAAATCTTTTCCTTCTCCAGCGCTTCAACTTCTCTGGCTGAAAGTATAGGAGTAAGGGAGAAAATGAAGCAGAGAGCGCCAAAAGCTAGGGCAAAGGACGCAAGAGTGCGACTGCATCTATGCAAGTATAGATACTCAAGGAGCTGACACTGAAAATGTATTTATAAAAAGGAAAATTAGCACTTGTTACCAAGGAAATGCAAATCAAACCATAATGAAATACCATCTTACAATCCTGAGAATGGCAAAAAACCTTTCAGAAAGACCCAAAACAGAAAGCACTAGTGAAGATGGTGGAAAGTCCCCCTTGAATAGCGTTGTTGAACTTAGACATGGCATGTGTTAGGATTTTTCAGTGGTTTCCAACTCATCCCAATGCTTCATTCTTCTCCCAGATCTATTACCCCACTGGTTGACTGGGAGGCTCTTCTCAGCCTTTATCATGTGGTTAGGGACCGTAATCCTGGAAAGTGCTCTCAAATTATTTATTGGATTAAACAAGCAACCTTTCTAACCTAGACATCCTAAATCTCCATAGTCTGTCTCTGATGATTTATTCAGGACAGTTCAGATGTTAGGGAAGGGCTTTCTGGGTGGAAAAAAACAAATTAGCAGCCTGGAAAACAAGGGCCTCTGAGTTATAAGAGCTTCACTAAAACAGCCTGATCACCCTGTTTATTTTACCATAGTGTCTAGCATTAATAGGGGACTGGGAAAAATCCAGGTTACCACCCAGCAGGAGTTCTTTCTAAAGATAGTCTGGCAAATATTACGTTTGATTCATGAAAATCAATCAGAAGTAAACTCTTTGAGCAATTAAATGGCTAAATAATCTATCACAACAATTTATTTACTATGAGACTGAATTTCTCCAGAGACTGGACCACATCAAATTCATTTTTTGATCTCTGAGGCTAAACACTGGTTGTAGCATACCAGCTAACCAAGAAATAGTTGTCAAATTGAATTGAATTGAAAAAGTATGGAATATTCCTCTTATTAAAAGCCTACCTTTCTGTGATGTTTCCAGAGCTCCTAATGCATCTGAGAATCAATAACAAGACTGTTAAAGGACTATTAATGTGGTTTGGGGGCTTGAAAAACTCATCCTCTTGAGTTATCAAGTGATGAGGTATCACACAACATCTAATTTTTTTTTAAATATCATCCAAGGGAGAGAATTACCTAGTTGAGTGGCTCTTACCTCTAATACCCCCTCCTGTTATCCTATAGAATAATTTATTGTTTGGGTACCTATCACATATATTTAATTAGATATTCCTTGTTCCTGTTCTTTATAGACAGAGGGTCTATACATTGCATTTGTCCTGGAATTTACCAGGACTGGAATTTACCAGGATTATTATTAATTTTCACTTTCAAAAGTACCCTGATCTGAATGTTAAAGGATATGGAGATTCAAGGGGTTCACATGGGGATTCATCTCATATCTCTGAGCCTTCCCAAATCTACTGCCCCTGAAGTCCGACTTTCCTCTACAGAGGCAGTTCTCTCAATTGCTGCATTCAGTAGGTTTGGGCTCACTCCTGAAAGAACAGACACCTCCCTTTAGAGATACTTTTGGTTGGTGGAATAGCAACCACACACACATACACACACACACACACACACACACACACACAAATTCTCTAAATTTAAGTGTTTCCTTTCATCTTGGACCTCTCATGAACTCTAAAGAAACAAAGAATCCCTAATAATTACATCCCCAAATTTACTGAAATCATGCCCATTTGAAAACACTAATCTAGTAATTAAACTTCAGCTTCTCAGGTTAAACTGCACCTTAATAACACATCTTATTTTGTCAAAATCAGTTAAGGCCCTCTAATGTGATTTGGATTAAATGGACAAAGAGTAAAATACGGCTGGTCAAGGTAATCAGAAAGCTGATTCCATTCTGTTAATAATAAAGGCAACTATCTGGGTTCTTTTTATTACTGGGATGTAATTGTGCTTGGATTTAATTTCTTGCAATGGTGGAACAAATAAGATTACTTCATAGTTTTAGGGACATTTGGATACATTGTGTCTTGGTGCTTCCCCACTGGAAAGTAATTCTGTTCTATGATAGCTCCTTTCCCCTATTTAGTGATATATTTGCCTCATGTCAGCAAAACAATAAACATTGTCAATAATCTGAGACACTGCAGTGGAGTTAAAAGAAATTGCCTCCTCTATCCCTCTCCATTTAGATATCCCTCTTTGTAGTTATCAAAATTTGGCATGTCTGCTGGAACAGAAGCTTGTTGGAACAAGCAAAGTAATCTCGTGTGAGACTCTGGGACTCTTTCTACCCTAAGTTCAAAATGTACCTGCGATTCAAGTTTAGATGAACTTATGCACTTGTGGAAAACATGAAGAATATAATACAAAAACTCAAACTATCTTCATTTTGTGTTACTATTTTCTATGTTCCCCAATTCCCGGTGGACAGTCAAGCTTTAAGATCAGCAACACACTGTCATATACTAATAATTAAAATTCACTACTCTAACATATTTAATTTTGATAACCCTTTACCCAGGGCAGGTAAAACATCCTTATGAACCTAAAAATGTTTACTGAAAACTGCAGTTGTTAATCTCATATTGCACAAGATCATACTATGAATGGCATTGCAAATACAGTGCTACAGACAAACATTAAACATTAAAAATCATGCACCTTAACAAGAGTCATTGTTGTGGAACAACTGTTAGTTATCTCCCAATTGTGGTGTTTTCCTTCCTTGACTATGTTAGAATCCCAATTTCTGTCCAGTTGACTGGACAGAATTAGAGAAAATTCCCAGACTTCTCTATTGCCAGGTGTAATGTCTTATGTGATTTCGGACCTTTCATTAAAAGACCTCTATTATATAGCCTGTGTTGTCCTTCCCAGGGCCTAGAATGTAAGCCTGAAGGGGGATGTGAATGGAGCTGGGGCAGCGAGGATGGACCGTGAGTTGAACTGAATCTCAGAGACCACATCTTGATGGCAATAGAATGGAAGGAGTCTGTGTTCTTGACAACTTTAGGGAATACCATTGCCTTATTCCCTGTATAATAACTACTTTCAGATTTTAACATGATAGAGAAGTAATAGATCCTCTTTAAGACTCTCCCATTTTAAATCTGTGCATGCACAGCTAAACACAATCCCGATTATTTAACATCAATCACATCACTCTTGTCCACCTGTGATCTAGCATCATCTTGTCCACAGAGGCCAGGCTGAAGTTCTGATAACTGATGAGTGACTTCTAGCTTACCAGAACTTGAAGCTATTGTGTGGTAATCATTGTTAGCTGAGTTTGCTTCAGAACTATGTGAAAATGATTTCTGAAAATAGGCCGTATAAAACTCTATCAAAACCACCCTGAGTTCCCCTTTGAGTTCAATTATTTTTCTTTCCAGCCTGACTAAAATTCACTCCAGTCAGGAAGCCGTTGTGATGATATAAAAAGTGGTTCCTGTAATGACGAACAATGCCCTTATTTTCGGCAGGCTTGCCTTCTTGGGGGATCCCCTTCTTCAATCATGATAAGACTTGCTTCATGGACACACAGATGTTTACATTTTTTTTTTGAATCAATATTCTCCAAGCACATTATTTTTGTTAAGTCACTAGGAGTTGGAGGGTCTTTTCAAAATTATTTATTTCAGAATTTGTCATGTAGTGCCAATGTTCTCTCCTTCTGCAAATCCAGCATCTTCAGAATTAAACTCCAACTCATGTCTGAAAGGATTACATAAGGACATACTGAGGGCATGTGGCCAGAACACAGATACCTATGAATGAAGAATATTTTAAAACAAAAGAGTTCATGTGTACGCTGTATGTGGTTATAGACAGTGGCCGCCATTTTTACTGCCAAATTTACAGCTCCTGGCTCTGTGCCCCAGTATGAATCTGTTGAATGAAAAAATGAAGAGAGTCCCTAGGGTAGTAAACTTACTACTTCACACACTCGAGGGCTACATCTGTGTGGGCATTGTCATTGGCAATTTACACAGTCTCCTAGATGACTTTGCAGAACTGTGACTTTTTACTGTCTTCCACAGTTACCAAGGAACCTGTTTTCCATCAATGATTTCAACATTACACCTTCCTATTACAGAGAACTTGGTGCCTATTCTAAGTCCCTGAAGCACTGTCATTTTCATTTAGATTCCCCAATGCATAGATACATCATTGTATCTACTTGGGGGAAGAAGGCTATGTATGCTCAAGCTCCCTTTGGGAAAAAAATTCTGTCAGCAATGTGTTCATTATTAAAATTAGCTGTGTACATCATTAAACATATACTTCAGATATTTTGTTCACAGCAACGTTCCTCTATAGGTTCTTAGCGATTTTTATAGGAAATAAAACTTTTTATAAGAAATAAAAATTGCTAAAAACCATTTTGGGGGAGACCTACCACTCTATTTCAATGAAGTGGATGGCTGGGGTGCAGTGTCTGGGTTACTGTGGGGACCCTGCTCAACAATCTGCACAACAATCCTGTTTCTCTACCACTTCCCATCAGGTAGCAAGGCAATGATATCATTTAAACAGAACTACTTCAGTTTCTTAAAATCTGGTGTTATCTACTCGAGGGAAAAAAACAAAAACAGAGAAACAACACAGAAAGAAAAGTAGTTCTGTCTATTCTAATGAATGCTGGCTAACTGTAATGCCAAGACACATCAACTACAGATATGATTCATTAATTAAAGAAAATCTCTATTAATTCATCCATTCCTCCCCAAAGCAGTATTTAACCATTTCCCACATATTGATGTTTGTTTGTAAAGCTTAAAATGCTGGAAAGATTGTTATCTTTTTGGAAAGAGTGACATTTTTTAGTAATTGAGCTGTTCCTTCTATTTCTTTCAGTATCTGTGTTAGAATTTATGGTAAAAAGATAAAAAATCATGCTGAAAAAATCTTAAGACAGTCATTTGAGACTATACTTTTGTTACATATACATTATATATTGCATATATAACAATATATTGCAATATATGTATATATACATACATTTGTATATATGTGCACACACATATGCATATACACATATTGCATATATGTTGTATATATACACACTGTATATACAGGAAAGTGTTCTTGCTCCTGAGAAGTCAACATTTGGGAGGATGAGGTGTCCTGTGACATGTGCAGCTTTCACTCAAATGACTCAGAGAAGAAAATTTGTTTGTCTATGTGACTATGCATGTTAAAGTGTGTGTGTGTCACAAGTCAGTAGCCTTCCTATACACAAAAAGCCAAGCAGAAGAAGAAGAAATTTAAAAAGTCATCCCATTTACCATCACACCAAAAACAATTAAATACCTGGGAATAAACCTAACAAAACACATATAAGAACTATACAAAGAAAACTTTAACTCTACTAAAAGAGACTAAAAAAAGATATAAGGAAATGGAAAGACATTCCTTACTCATGAATTGGAAGCATTAACATCCTCAAAATGATCATCCTACCAAAAGCAATCTACAGATTCAATGCAATCCCCTTAAAAATCCCAATGACATTCTTTAAAGAGATAGAACAAAAATTTAAAAATTCATATGGGATAACAAAATACCTCGAATATCAAAAAACTTCCTCTCCAAAAAAGAGAGAATGGAGGCTTAACTATTCCAGACTTCAAGCTATACTACAAAGCCATAATAATTAAAACAGCATGGTACAACCGACAATCAGACCAATGGAACAGAATTGAGTGTCCAGAAATAAGGCCACACATATATAGTCAATTAATCTTTGACAAAGGAGTGAAAAACTTACATTGGAACAAAGATAGCCTCTTCAATAAATGCTGCTAGAAAAACTGGATTAAGACATGCAATTGGACAATTCTCTCATACCATGCACAAGAATCAATTCAAAATGGATAAAATACTTAGAGATCAGACCTGAAACCATAACATACATAGAGGAAAATTTGAGCAAAACCCTCTATGAAGTACAATTCAGAAATCCCTTTCTGAAAACATCTGCAGAAGGCAAAAATTGAAGGAAAACATAAACAGATGGGACTACATCAAACTAAAAAGTTTCTGTACAGAAAAAAAGACAACAGAAAAAAGGAAAAGAAGCCCAACCAAATGGGAAAAAATTTTGCCCTCCACAAGAGTGATAAAGGGTTTAATAATGCACATACAAAAGGAACTCAGACAATTAAACAAAAACAAAACAAGAAGCCCAATCAAAAAGTAGGGAAAACTAAAAAGACAGTTCTCCAAAGAGGAAATACAAATGGCTAACAGGCACATGAAAAATTGCTCAATGTCACTAGCAATCAGAGAAATGCAAATCAAAATCACAACGAGATACCACCTTACACCATTAAGAATGTCCCACATTAAAAAAAAAAAAAAAAACGGGCAACAACAAAACAACAAGTGCTGGCATGGATGTGGAGAGAAAGGAACACTCTTATACTGACGGTGGGAATGTAAACTGATCCAGTCACTATGGAGAGCAGTATGGAGGTCCCTCAAACTAATGAAAATGGAATTACCATTTGACCCAGCAGTCATACTTCTGGGAATCTACCCAAAGGAGACCTCATTATGGGTACAAAAGAACTCCTGTGCTCAGATGTTTATTGCAGCACTATTTATAATTGCAAGGACATGGAAACAACCCAAATGCCCCAGAACAGACAAATGGATGAAAAAGATGTGGTATATATACACAATGGAGTATTCCTCATCAATTAAAAATGACAAATTTGATAAATTTATGGGAACCTGGATGTACCTAGAAGAAATCATACTAGCAGAAATGAGCCAGATAGAAAAAGACAGAAACCAAATGGTTTCACTAATTTATATGGACAACCAAATGAAAGTACACAACGGGAGGGTAGGGACCAGCTGGAATGGTTGGGGAGGGGAGGTGGTGGGTGACCCCCAGGGATTAAAATAATGTGAAATATATAAATATATAAATTATTTAATTCATATATAATATATATTTATATATATATATTATGATATATAAATATATATTATATATATTTTAAAATTTATATTTATATCTATATATATTTATAAATATTCATATAATATAATATAATTATATATAATATATAATATATATATATTTATATATATAAATTATTAAAAAAAATAAAGTGTGTGTGTATAAGCAAAAAGAAAAGGTAATAAAGCACATGAAGGAGATGTTGAGGATGTATGAATTTAGGTGAGGGGGTTGCTCGTGTTCTTTGCACTATGCATGAAGCTCTTCATTAGGTTTGAAATGATTTCCAAACAAAAGAGAAAATCTGAAAAGTGATGATGAGTAATCGAATTGGTGCATGTTGACTACTCTTCCCTGCCCCTCTCACATACACTTATGTGATGCTAACTGTACTTTTTTGCCTACATAGTGAGGCCAGCATGGGACATCAGTGCAAAAGCCAGTCTTCTATCCATGTATTCAAACTCTAAATGATTCTAAGAGACTTTTTCAATAATGATTTGATTTTTGAGACAGCATTTTTGATGATATAACAAAATATCCTTCCTTGTAAATGAAGCCTTTCAAATTTGCTGGAAACAAGCTCGCAAAGTACAACTACCTGAGAACACATCCTTGAAAAATAAGTCAAGGCTTATTTCCTAAACCACAGGATATTGAAAGCTTGGCCAAAACTGACGACTGTAGATGGCTGACTTCAAAAGTGCTGATGAATACAATGAACCGTGGAAGATGTGTGATTTGTTTAGTGTACATTTACCATGATTGATGGCCTAGATTTGGCAAGTTAGTTCACTCCCAGTGGAGATGAAAGTTTCACTGCTTTGCCGCTTTCAACATTCTTGTTGAAACAGGTTTCACTCTTATTGGTCAATGTGCTAACTAATCATGTGTAATCCGCAGCATAATGAATGTAGGAACTACACATTGGATAAGTGTTGTATACAATACTCCTGAGTCAACATGAGCTCTTAATTAAATTTCCTTATACTGCCTCTGGAAATTTTCTTTCAAACTAATAGCTTCAAGACATGAGTCTAAGTGTCAACCAAGAATTACGTGTTAATGATGTTTTGAGATGAACTAGGCTCTGGGCTAAAGCCAGGGTTAGGTTAGGAAGTGATCTGCTATAACTGGTGGATTACAAAATGGACACATGTGATCAAAACCATCCACAAGTGGACTAAATTCTGCTGAATCTGATACCAAGATTATCAGTCTTTGAGAAAAATTATTTCAGTTATTGCCTCAAAAATATGAAAGAAAAACTAAAACTTGAAATATTCAGTTTATTTCACATGGCAGAGGTGTGGGAAATGAAAATCAAAGAGTAAAAGTAAAAAAAAATAAGTGAGGATAGGTAGTACTAATTTTTGAGAACTGAAATCTTTATTTTAAATTAACTTACATCATTCAAAAATGTAAAAAGGGGGAGAGAATAACAACCTAATTTCAAGGTAACTCAATGGAAGAAGCTATTTAAATTAGCAACAGGATCTAAATTATAAGCAGAATTGATTGTTGCTGCTAGTATTGTTAGCAGTCATCAATAAAGAAATGCGAAGAAAATACATTTTTTTGTACCCAGGAAGAGAGAGAGAGAGAGGAAGGGGAGGAGAGGGAAGTAGTGAGAGGTACAGAAACAAAGGCTGAAATGAAAGAAAAATCCAGCTTCAAGCTTCCAAAATATACTATATTTCAGATCTCTTTCAAAATGTCAGATTTTTGTTAAAAATATTAGAAATTTAAAAAAAATCTATTCGTAAGCTACTTAGCACAGGTTACATTTATATCCATGGTGCTCTTTCAAGTGAGCTGTGCGGCTAACTATTAGAAAGCCATAGCCAAGCTCTTATTGGTCTACTTTGTGCTAGGTATACCATTCAGTCCCTTAGCCAGCAGACCTGACCTTGTGGAATATGTTGCCAGCTCTGATAGGCTACCAGTATCCAGTATTTTGTCACAATGAACCAAATGTGGATGAAATGCCCAGAACAGACATAAATCTATTGCCAGTGAATTTCCAGTATCACCACAACATGGAGATCAGCTCATTCAAATTAGAGTCTCTTTTGAAATAGAGATTTTTACTCCTTCCCAAAATGTCAATAAACCTTCTACATCTGTTTGTTGATCAGAGAATCAGTAATTGTGATAATCCTTTTCCAAGATTAGTTTTATTCTTAGGTACCAGTTTTTTTTCAATCCTTCCAACAAATAGTGTGACTTCAAAAAGTAAGTAGTATTTTAGTAGTAGAATTGCTAAAGGGGTGACCTACTTTCATAACAGGAAGTAAACAAGTTTTATTAAAGAAAAGAAAGGCAGACAATTCTGTTTGCCTTATACACTGATTTCAAGTTCATCAACAGCAAATTTTCCTATTTTGGAGCTTTTGCTGCTTTTCATAGATAGGTTTCCTCTCATTCTCTAGCTGCAAAGGATAAATGTGTTCTACTTGCTAAATTTATAATGAGCATAAAATATCACAAACTTTTCTTTGTGAGTAAACGTCTTAAATCTGAAGTTTCCTTGGGAAATAGGAGCAGAAAATAATTGTCAAGAGAATGTAAATCAGTAAGATAGTCTGTCAAGCGAGACCAAGTACAACTGACAACCTGGAAATCCCATTCCTTCCTTTGACTCATACTGTTTCAATCATATAACACCACGCACATCAGTATTCAAAATGCACTCAGACATTTTAACATAATATTGTCTCCATGTCTATTATTTGAGTTTACCTTACTTTAAAAAAAGGGGGGGTCCATTTTATACCAATTTCCTTTGTTCCTTCATAACAAGGTCTCTTTGGATAGTGCCTGAGAATATCCTTATTTCATGAAGAACACAAAAGGGAAGCAAGTATATAGAGTTACAACATTGATCCTTGTCAGGGTAGCTTTATTTCCACTGTAGATATCCCAAATTCACATCTGTAATTTTCAGATTGTTTTGAGAACTATATCTCATTCACTTTATGACTGGACAGCCACTGGTTCACTGAACACATATTTCTTGAATTTGAGATAATAGTAAACACTGGACATATAATGTATAGAGAAGTTACTACAACTAAGTAACTCACAGTCTGGTCAGCAAGAGAGAATGACAAAACAATTCTAGGATACCCTGTGCTGATTATTCACAGAGATAACATGGAGGTGGGGTTCCCTGAGTGGTGATTCTTGGGACACCTAAAAGCAAGAGGAATTGGTTGTAGAGAGAAGCAAGGGTGTTGGGGAAGGAAGCGGATAGATGGGAAGGGAACTCAGAAGGAAAGACTAACCTAGACAAATGTGCAAAGTCTATATATATATATAGTATGTTTGTTACAGGATAAGTTACTTATTCAAGAAAACAGTGAGAGATAGGCTGGGAGAGATGGGGAGAAGAGGATCCTGGAAGATGAAGGACTAGTGAAACAACTCATCCCCACATGTTGGGGAAGGATGGAAAGACATTTTTTTTTTTGAGACATTAATTCCTCTTTTTCTTTTCTGTTGTACAGAAAATAGAGATCAAATACCTCTATGGTGAATGAAAGGTAGAAAACAATCACAGGTATATAAAAGGAGAAGATACATGAATTAACATACTAACACAATCGGAACATCTTTTTAAAAAATTGCAATGAATTATCATATACTTCGCTACATCTCTAGTCTGTAGGATGGCACTGAAATATTGACTGGGTTACTGATACAGTTTCTGAGATCTGAATGTCACTTTAGGGATGAATAAACAAAATAGATTGGATTCATATGGGCTTGCCAGATGACACATATTTTCCTACATAAGATTAAAGGAAAAACCAATTTCACTCAACTTCCTGCCTCATTTGGGTTACAACTGAAATCAGTGTCATTATCCCTTGCCTAGTCTTTTGTACTTAAAATCTGATGTGGGATTGTATTGTTACTGAAGTAATAATTTAATAACTTCAGCTAACTCATTTCTTTTGGGCTTTTATTGTTAAAAAGAAAAATGGAACAAACTTTTCTTGACAAAAATTACTTAATTTGAGAATTTAAGAACTTTTTAAAAAATATATTATATATATATATATATTTAGATCGTTGTATAACCTGAGGTTCTCCCACCACCTTGTCACCTGTGAACCATCATCTTAGTTTCTTGTGCCCATTTCTCCCCTGATTTTACCACTACCCCTCCCCCAGTTATATACTTCAGTTCAGCTGACAGTTTGTTAGTTTTAAATCTTACTTGTCCATTTTTTTTATTGTTTTACCTCATATATTGTTTTACCTCATATATTGTTTTATCTCATATACAGGTGAGATGAGCCAATATTTCTCTTTTTATTTCTGGCTATTTCTGCTAACATGATTCCTTCTATCCATTCATGTCATCATGGATAACAATGCATCAAATGCACAAAATTTGTCTTTTTGATTGCTGAATAATATTCCACTGTGTAAATATACCCCAACTTTCAGACCCATTTGTCTGTTTGGGGGCATATGAATTGTTTCCATATCCTGGCTATTGTGTACAGTGCTGCAATAAAGGCATCCTTTTGAATTAGTGTTTTGGTGTCCTTTGGGTAGATTCCCAGAAGTAGGATTGCAGGATCGAATGGTATTTCCATTTTCAGTAGCTTGAGGGTCCTCCACATAGCTTCCCAGAGTGGCTAGACAGGTTTGCATTCCCACAGCATTGTAAACATATCAAATAAACAGATACATTACACATTTTAAGCACTTAAAAGCTAACAGCCTTGTAAAATGGGAAGTCTTTTATACTATGTGGTCAGTTTTTAATATTTAAAAAAATAGTGAAAACCTCCCAAGACCATTGATATGAAGTTCTATTTTATACTCTCTAGTGACTGAACCACATTGACTTGAGGCCAGAGCTTAAAAATTAGCTATGTGAGCTCTAAATTAAAAACTACCTGTATGTATAAAATACAAAATCTGATATCGCTACAGCTGATCTGACACTTCAGTGTATCTGTCTATACAAATATAAAACTTGCCCCAAGCTAATACTGCAGGCATGTTGAAATTCCTTCAGGCTACAGATTGCATGAAGGCTATCATGGTTGTTGATATTCACAGTATATTGCACATTAACTTAACAAACCACTATTTATTCAGACAATCAGGTTAATGAAAGTTTAAATTAAAAATATTATTTTGCTAGGAGATGGATCTCAGTTCATCTTTATGTGTTCACTCATTTATTAGTTATTTCAAGTATTCTTATATATAATAATATATATATTTCAAGTATGATTACATGTAGTCACTGATTGAATATGTAGTCACTGATACATATATCAAATGAATATATATACACTATATATATACTCTACAGATATGCTCTAAATGAGTATATATCATATCTACACTGATATATTGATATATATAGGATATATATGATATATATATCATTGATCATGTGTATATATATATATATATATATATATACACATTTAGAGAGAGTGAGTATGTGCAATTTCTGTTGCATACACTGTGATGTGGCAGCTACTACATTCAATGATGAAAAAAACATATTTAGTTCCTATGCTTAAGCATCATTTCCTGTGGAGCATGAAGTCCAAAGAGGAATGTTATCAATAAATGAGCAATTTAAATTTGAGTAATGTTATATATAAAACTGTCACTCCCACCTGTCTCTCCCCACTCCACCCCCAAAAGACAATGTATCCTCCATTAAGGAGTGAAGAGTTGGTCCAAGAGTCAGTTTCAGTGAGGAAGATGAACCTATGAATACAAAATAAAATCATTAGTAGTTGGGGTATGATGGAGCTTTGTGCATGAAGTTTTGGCCTTGGATTTGGGTTTCAAATCTAGTTGTGTGTTCCTGAGTCAGTTACACAAGTCTTCTAAACTTCAGTTTCCTTTAATGTAAAGTGGGATAAAAACTACCTCACTTATCTGAAGAGTATGAGAGCAGGCTGAAGTTACTGAAATCATTCTAACTATTGTGTTCTGGAGTCATGGAAATTTTCACACTGCAACGAACATTTCAATTTAGTTTGGAAGAGTAAGCAAGAGTTTATCAAGCAAAAAAAAAAAAAGTTTGTTCCATGTTCCAGAGAGAAGGAACAAAGTGTGCAAATTGAAGTGACCAGAACTGAAATGATTTGCTTGGAAGCATGGCAAATGGATTAACACATTTGGAACACAGTGCTATCTAAGTCATCTGTCTTTCTACTATTTTCAACAAAGGAAAGCATTCTAAAAAAATGAATTGAAATCTTCTGTCTCCTTATTTCTTCTTCATATCACTGAAACACATATCTCTTTCATAGTAACTCAAAGTAAAGAGAGTTGGCATGTAAAGGTTAGTAGATTTCAGAGGATTTGGACAGAAAAGAGGGAGAAAAGTTAGAGCAAATACCTTCCATTTGACAGCTTGGATGCAATGGCAGGTTTAAAAGATGTAATTTTTTTAATTGAAAGGACAGTCATTCATTCATTCATTTTATTTCCCCCTGGAGAAACCGAGTGTCTGGTGAGTCCCTCCTAGCATCAAATTATGCTCACCTGGGGAGTAGTGATACAGTCAATGTGAAACTGCTTCTCCTGCCCATCGATATTTCAGCCTCACCCCTCAGACTCTGGGTTTTCACAATGGCGTCTTGTCTAAGGGTATTGGCTAGTTATTCCTTTTTGTTTGTTTTCTAAATCAATTTATATTTTATTTTTTTTCACTTTTTTATCGATTGCACACACACATACATATATTACTTAATGAAGTCTGTCTATCCTGAGGTACTCCTATCACCTTATTACCTTATCATCATCTTTAATAAAAGATGTAATTTAAGGATGCAAAATGGATCCAGGGATATCTCAGTCATGCTTCTGTCAGCATCATAACATTAGTTATTTTCTACTTTTTATAAAAACCCATTCTTGATCGTAAATATTATTTGTGACTTCTATTCCAGGGCAAGTATTGCTTTTTATGTTTTGTTTTGTTTTGTTTTGTTTTGTTTTGTATACAATTGGGAAAGCCCTCTTCTTCCATGGGAGATTCCTGAGCTACCACAAAAACAGCAAGCACTGTCAACACAGCCAGTACTTGTGTGGAGCCTCACTCCTGTGGTGCTGCAATGACTCACACTTCCAGATGGCCTTGTTAGATTCATCCAGTTTCCACTCTTGGCACCATTAACCTGATCTGGTGCTGTCTCAATAAATAACATTCTTTGTTATGAGGATCATAGTTTTTAAAAATTAAAAAAGCTTACGATTCTACTTTCCAAATATAAAAATGATCTTTATAAAATTATCTGTAAAAAAAAATATTTCCAATAATTATTGGAAAAGGAGCAAGGGGAACATTTCATCATTTTCTCATCCATCATTCTACCATTCAGAAATAGCCACTGTGAAAATTTTGATATATTTTTGTTCAGTCCTTTCAATACATCCCCTAGATATGCGAAACACTTTGAAATGATGTCATATCCTTATTTTTAATTTGTATGTCTTATTACAGGGCTGATTAATTTTTAAATTAAAAAATTTTCTAGGTGGGCACAATGGCACATGCCTGTAAGTGACAGCTTATGGAGTTGCAGGGTCTGGGGATGGCAGTTCAATCCCACTGGGGTAACACAGCGAGACCTAGTCCCAAAAAACAGTTGGGTGTGGTGGCGCGCATCTGTAATCCTAGCTACCTGGGAAGTTGAGGCTGGGGATTGCTTGAGTCCATGGTACCACTGGCAACATGAGCCTGCGGTCCCACGGGCAAAAATAGCGAGACCTAATCTAAAAAAAACAAAACATTTTTTTTTCTTTAGCAAGCTCACACAAGCACATTAAAATACTAAACAGTACTACAAATATTAAAAAAAAGAAAAGAAAACTTCTGCACTGCCCCATTCCCATATAGTCTAATCCTCAGAGGTGGCCACTTTCCCTTATATTTCCAAATGTATAATTTAAACAGTGATTACTGCTATTCCGTACAGGGGATGATGATTTAACTCCTCATTTATATTTCAACTTTTCCTTTGAGTTTCTACTATAATATTTTTATAATTAAGAGCTCTTTTTCTTCGAAAATTCCCTTTTCATTGGATCTGGTCTTGTTTCACATATGTTAACACTGTTCATGGGTATGATATTAAGTTTTCCTCTCGTCTCTCAATGCTTTGTAAGTTTTCTTCTTCCTGAGGTAAGATTTTTAAGTTTTATTTTAATTCTATTCTTCTGAGAACACAACTTGTCCACTTCCATTTAGTTTCCAAAATCTTAATGTTATTTCTTTCTCACTTCCTTTGTCATTGTGGTTTATACATTTTAAAGTATAGTTCACAATTTTCATAAGGTAATGCTATTCAGTGACTGCAATTTGCTATATATTTAGCTAGAAATCTTAATGTTTTTTAATATTATGCTTGTCATCTATATATCTTCTTTTGTGTATTGTCTGAACATGTTGCTGATGATTTAACATTGAAGTCTATATTTTTCTCATTTATTTCCCTTTCTCAGTTAGAGTATTAACCACTGACCTACAACATTTTTATGATTGATCTCACCAAAATATATGTATTTAAAATCACATAAAGAATAATTTCCCATCATTAGACTTTGAACTGGTAAATAGGCAATTTTAACTTTTAATTGTACTGACTAATAAGCACCCTAGCGAGTACAAATACAAAGGGTTTGTGTATATTCTTTATAGGCTTTTCAAGAGAAAATGGATCAATAAAAAATAATTAAATAGTGAGGATTAATTTATATCAGAACACAAAGGCAAGGGCAAACTCATTTGGCTAGTGGTTAGGAAAAATGAGGCAGGGCTTTGGAACCAAAGACCCGACATTTGAGGGGGCTCTTGAAAGACAACTGGTGATGTTGCTAGACTGCAGAGGTAATGAAAGGTATCCCAGACTGGAAAAATGAAAACATTCAAAATGTTGTAGATGTAAAAGATGGTATTTATGAAATGGTGAGACATCTTTGGAGGTTGCTGAAAGATACAGATTCCAAAATGGTGGAAATAGACAAGATTTTAGAGGGTCTAGTTTACAGATTGGAAATCAGTCTAAAAGTAATTAAAAAACTGTCAAAGATTGCAGACTTAACAGTGAAAGTAGAAATAGCACATAACATTCTGATTTACTTTAGAGCATGCTTTAAAGTATCTTACTTTTCATTTTAGGTGCAGATGATTTTTAAAAAATAAATATAAGAAAAACTGATCAGAATTTCTAGAAGACAAGTTAGGATTCAATTCTAATCTACTGCTAATGGCTTCTTGAAGTACTTTGTTTAGAAGGATTCTGTAGTCTATAGAAACAACACAATTCCTTAATATGTCTTAATATGCCATGAGCACAGGATGAGAGAAATGTCATGCAATTATTTCCCACTGACAGGAACTCCTTAATAGGAACTGCGGAGTGAAATAAGAAGGAAGAAAAAAAACAAACAAAAAACAACATTTCAATACTATTTGTAATTACTAATCTCATTTTGGCTAAGTTTACATTATGAATTTTTTTCTTTAGGGAAAGCCATTAAGGTTTGGATAGATTATCTAAAACCTCACACTTTCAAGTTCATTTTCTTTTTTTGTTTTAGATTGCTCTTTTGGACAGTGGATGTGCTTACTAGTTAAAATGTGAGGTTACACAAACCTATTCAATAGTCAGCATGATTCACTTCAATAGAAAATTTGCTGGCTTGTAATCCTTCAAATTCTTTGCATATTTGTTGCAAAGAAAAGTCATTCTGTAAGATTTCATATTCTCTGTCAAGTAAACAGTAATTTCTTTAAAAATAAGCTGTTTTTCTTTTTAAAGGCTTGTTACTGGTATATATATATAATACAAATAAGGAAACCAAGCATCAAATTTTTGGTAGCTTTTCCTTTGAAAATGGCAGAAGCAAAGGTCCATTTTTATTTGTCTGAAAAATTACAGAAGTAGATGTCTCTAATATAATATTCTAAATTCAACTGTTGAATTAGTGTCAATCCTCAAAGAAGCTTTGGGTATTTAAAATCTTTTGGTTTAAAAGATAAAAATGGCTTCCTTCTTTGTATATGGATTACCATGACAATTTCAGAAATATGTAAGTAACACAATGTCCCAATTTTTTTTATCATCAAGATAATTTAATTGCTAAAAGAAAGTACTCAAGAGCAATTTTACCACCCAACAAAATTATTTATATGTATTTTTTAAAAAATATATTATTTTTAATTGAAATATCATTGGCTAACAACACTCTATGTCACTCAAAGGCATGCAGGATCACACCTCAACAGAAGCATGTCACCACACCATACCTATCACCAAGGTACCCTCAGTCCTCCACTATCATCCATTGTACTCCTTCTAACTTTGTTCCCCCTCCCTTCCTATCTTGTAGCCTCAGCCCCACAGTTAGATTTGTACGATTCATTATTAGTTTGACTTCCTCTGACATTTTGTTTTGTTTCTTTATAGTTCAAGTGTGAATGAAACCACCTTATTTTTTTCCTTCTGACTTACTTTGCTTAGTATTATATATAGGGGTATAGTTGTCACAAATGGCAAGAGCTCACCATTTTTTACAACTGAGTAATATTCCATAGTATATGTATGCTACATTTTTCTAATCTACTCCTCTATTCTTGGACACTTAGTTTGTTTCTGTAACCTGGTTATTGAAAATAGTGCTACAATGAACACAACAGTGTGCATGCATCCTTTGAATTAATGTTTTTTTGCACTATGTATATATTTAGAACTGGAATTACTAGATCATGCAGTATATCTTCTTCTAATATTTTTAGAAATATCCATACTGTTTTTCAGAGGGGTTGGACCTCTGAAGGGGGTTTGTATTACCACTACCAGTGTACAAGGTACACTGTACAAGGGAGGGTGTATTTGTCATTATAAACCTGTCACCTCTTGCTGTTTCTGGTTTTTTCAATTTGGGTCATTCTCACAGGTATGAGGCATCTCAGTCTGATTTAGATTTGCATTTCCCTGATGAAAAGTGATGACGAGCATTTTTTCATGTCTCTTGGCAATCTGAATGTCTTCTTTGGAGAAGTGTCTACAGCTTGCCTCCCTGTTTTATAATTGGTTATTTGTTTTCTTGTATTGAGTTGCATGAGTTCTCTGTATATTTTGGGTTTCATATACTGCCTTTTTATAATTGAAAAAATTAAATTTTCTTCAAACACTTGGTTATTTGGAATAAGATACATAGGAAGATAAGATTTCATACTATGAAATTACTTCCACATTTATTATTACATTCTATAAATAGAGACCATGCAAAAGACTTCAGCTATTTTTCTAAGATTAACAATAGGTAGCCAGGCACTGTGGCTCGTGCCTGTAAGCTTCAGCCTATGAAGTGGCTGGGGCTAGGGATTGTGGTTCGAGTCCCTCTAGGGGCAACACAGTGAGACCTAGTCCCAAAAAATAGCTGGGCATGGTGGTGCACACCTGTAATCCCAGCTACCAGGGAAGCTGAAGCTGGGGGTCACTTGAGTCTGTGGTACCCCAAGCAATGTGAGCCTGTGGTTCCATGGTCAAAAATAGTGAGACCTAGTCTCAAAAACAAAAAACAAAACAAAACAAAAAAAAACAAAAGATTAACAATAGGTAGAATTAAGTGTTGTCATTTAGCTGACTATATAAAATGTTCTAAATATTTTCCATAATGTACTTGCCCACTTATTTAGTTATTCACTTATTTTTATCTGTGTTTTTCAGTTATGAATATCTGTTTTAAGAACTGTACAGTTTTTCTTATATGACGTACACTAATATTCTCTCTAAATGAGGCAATGCATTTCTCCATTTTTCAACTTCTTGATACTTGGCAGTATTAAATGTCACTGCAGACCCTTACAGTGAGCACTTTTCAAGAACTGTGCTTTACTTAGAGAGCTTGAGCAACCTGCTGAATACTTGGAAGGCTAAAGAATGCTGTAGCTATGCTGAAGTTAATCACACTGAATCTAGCAGCTCACTCTGCAATTAATGTCAAAATGACCAACTTCACATCATTTATTTATATTTTGCACATTGGGTCTGTGTGTGTGAGTGTGTGTGTGTGCGCGCACACACAGCCTCTTGGTAAATAAAGAAAAATGTATCTCCATTAGTAAAACTCTAATCTTTGAAATTAGAGAACAGGTACTTTAAAAACCCATTTAAAAAAGCTCCTGGTTTTTATTCTACAGAGTAATTAGGTTTGAGAATATTGCTATGTAATCCAGAAAATATCAGCCAAATTATTTGAAGTCTTCTGTGACAGAAAGGGGAACAGGGAGAAAGCAAATTCCACCTACAACGAAAATATGGAACCTGTGGAATGTCTGCTGACCCTAAATATGGGCTTTTATCAGCCTGATAATTTAGATACCTTCCGTGGCATTGTCAAGTTTGACAAATATGATTATACTCTCAAGTTAAAACAAATACTCTTTGCTAAAAGCAAGGAATTGTTATTGAGCAGATGGTATTATTTTATCTTGCCAATTTATGTTCACAAAATTCAATCAATGTCTTGCTTTAAAAGTGTCAAATAACTCGGATTTCAGAATACATACCAACTAATTTGCTCCACTTATCTCCACCCTGTCACTCCCCTCTTCAAAAGCTCAAAGAAGATAGAGCGATTGACACAAATAAAAGCAGGATCTATAATGTTTTTATTGCTTTGTGGTCTTATCTCTAAGGCTGCATTTCCATATCCTATAAATAGTACCATAATTGAAAGCCATCATATGCCCCCAATTACAAATCAAAAACATGTAGAAACATCCACACACATACAAATGGCTTTTATTCTTGCTGGAATGACCACCATTATGAAAATATCCCATTACCAAGCATATCAGAATTCAATTCCCGCTAGATGTTAAGTGCCAGAATTTTAAATATATAGACACCTAGGATCAAATCCTAGTTCTGCACTTATGAGCTGAGAGAGCTGCTTATGTTACTCAACCTCTCTGATCTTGCATTATTTACAAAGTCATGATAGCTTTTATAGTACTCCCAAATATTAAAATATCATCTATAAAGCTCTTAACATAATGTCTGCAGAGTGTAAATATTGACCAAAATAGCAAGCAGTAGCTTAGTTTTAGAGAACCTAAGTTTTAATTAAATTAAGGAACTGTCCTTAAGGTGCATTCAATGCAAAAACAATTACTAAAAGTTCTTGTCACATAGCTTTTCTAGGGAAAATTTTCTTACCATTTTCCTTCAATTTGTTATGAATTGTGAGATTTGTAGGCACCTAGTGGTGTTACAACATACAACATAAAAACTGACAATTGATTTTCAAGATTTAGCAAGAATTTCCAACGTTTTCTTTTCTCAAACACAGTTGAGGATTCCCACTGCATGTGTGATCTGTCAGCTGATCTGAGGGACAACAGCAAGCTTAGGACCAGAAACTTGGAGATGGGACTGGCATAAGCCATTCTCCCCACTCATCAGCATGTGGTCCTTCCCTAAGGAAGCCTGTCTTCTGCTAAGACAGGCTTCTGGCTGTAGATCAAAGAAGTCACTCTTTCTTGTGCAAGAAAAACAAACAAAAGTCATCTTGGTAGTGTGGGTTTTATCAAAGCTTCTTAGAAGCCTCTGATTTCCTAAGTATCTATTCTTTACTAAACTGGTTAATTCCTGAGTATCTGAATTCTTTGCAGAACTTGATGACACAGAGGTTGAATATTTTGTCCTCTAAAAGCATCTGAGTCAAGCTCTTTTAGCATCCCCTTATGCACATCCTCCTTTATTGACTTTCTACCCACCTTTATTACTAGTTTGCTGATGGAAAAATCAATGCACTACACAAACAAGCACACATAACAGTGTTCATTATGGTATTATTTGTAATATTTTCTAAAAGTTCATAAAAAGGAAAAAGAAAGAAATCTGACATACATACCATGTTCAGTATAAGAATATTGGTATAGAATGAAATAAAATATTATAGAATTATATAGAATTATAAAATATTGGTATAGAATGAAATAAAATTTTATAGTGAAATAAAATACTCTCCAAGATATATTAAATACAAAAGTCAGGCACAGAATAAATGTGTAATGTATCTCCCTTGATTAAAAAGTTCTATAATTGTAAATATTTACTAGATGAATATTCAACTAGAATTTCTAGAAGGAAAAATATCAGTGTATCCACTGTTAAATGAATACTTTCAAAATGAATAACAAATAAAAAAGAGTATGAAAAAGAATTTCCATACTTTCCAAACTTTATGATCTGAAAGTAGTTATCTAATACTTGTGTCATTAGACTATAAAAAGATCTCATGGTAGAAATCTTAGGAAATACAAAAAAAATAGAGAATATAACTCTATAGAATAGTGCTTATCATGACACAAATGAGTCTTTATACTACACTGCAATAAACCTATGCACATGTTAAATTTTAATCCTAATTAGGTCTTGTCTCATTGACCTGATTCTCTAAAAAATCTGAAATAGCAAAACAACAATAATTAATTCCTATAAATAAGCAATGTAAGAATTAATTTGCAAGGCAAATTGTGTAGTTCCAACTTGTACAGCTTAAAACTGAGTTGAAAAGATCATGTTACTGTCACAAACACAGGGATGTCAGAGCCACATACAAATGTTTTTCATGTCCTCTATCCCTGGGGAGTGAGAGAAGCTGAATACTGCCTGAGAGCCTGCATTGTCTCCAGAAGCTGACCTAATTCCTAACACTTCACTCTGGTCCATTTCCTGCATGACCTCAGGAAGCGTCATTGTAAATTCCATAATTAGACAGCACCCCGACACTTCAGAATGTGGACTTTGCAATGTGGCTCCACTCAATATTAGAAACATGACATTGGAGCTCTGTGGGTCTCAGTTTCCTCACCTTTAAACTGATTGCTATAGTCCCTTCCAGTGAAAACAACATTCAATTGACTGAAAACCACAAAAAATCATGCCAACTGACCACCACTCTGTGGCTCATTTTCAGAGTTCTTAAATTAATCCTGAAAGCCCAATTTCCTACAAAATTACTTCACTTCTTTGTTGTGTGGTATTTGCCTCCATTTTCCAGAATGCTCACCAGATGGTGAAGGAGTGTATATTTCCATCTACCAACATCTTTGTAACATTTTCTTCCATTCACTAGCCACAACTGTAAAAAACAAACAAACATACAAACAAAAGAAGACAAAATCCTTGTGGAAGCAAGTACTCAGATGAAAAAGGTGGCTTTCTCCATAGGAAAAGGCAGAAGGGCAAAATAAGAACTCCCAAACAGTTTATCATATGAAAGTGATGACACAGACGATCCCTGGTTTTAGTCTTTGAAGTTTGAAAAGAATCTTGAATCTATAACAACACTGACAGAACAGGAAGTCAAATTCACAAATAGGAAATGTAAAGATTTCCCTGAATTCTACTTAATTTTATAGTACATGTCACAAAGATCATTATAATTCAACACCTCTCGGTTAATATGAAGCTAGTCCATCAATCAAGGAATAATTTGACTCCAAATATAATTGGAATCTTAACAAGAAAATCAAAGTTTGATAGAGAAGGAGAAAGACAAAAACTCTTTAACTTCCCAAGAATTTTAGGGTTTTTTTTGTATTTCTGATGAAACAGGACTAGGTTAATTTCAAGTAAATAATACTCAAATTGTTTTGCTTTGTTTTTTAAGACTAGGTCTTGCTATTTTTTCCCAGGAAACCACAGGCTCATGTTGTCCAGGGTACCACAGATTCAAGCAATCCCAAGCCTCAGCTTCCCAGGTAGCTGGGATTACAAGCGCGCCCCACCACGCCCAGCTATTATTTTTTTGGAACTAGGTCTTGCTACATGCCCCCGGAGGGACTCAAACCACAACCCTAGCCACGGCTTCCTAGGCTGCCGCTTACAGGCAGGCACCACCATGCCTGGCCTCAAATTGTTGATTTTTTTATTACAAATTTATTGCCAAAAGAACAATGCATAAAATTCTACCATCTACAGGGATTTCCATATTTTTAAATGGCATCAATTCATCCATAATATAAAACATACCTATTTTCCCTTAAAAAATATTTTTCAGTCATCAATATGATATGGAAACCAATTAATATTTAGGTACTATTTTATGGAAACTGTAAGACTGTTGAGAGAAGTGACTAAGCATCAATTACTGCTGTTCCCTATTTCACAAGAGAAATGTATTATCTGATCTTTAAAGAATAATAATGCTCAATTTTGTAAAAGTATACATGATAAGCAGCAGAAAATAGGTCTGTTTTTAGCAGTAACATGCAAATCTCACTCAAATTCAACATGAATTTTATATTATTTTGCTATCACGTATTGAGTTTTTAAGGGCAAGAAAGAAATGAGGAAATAGAATTTGTTATGGGATCTCTCTCTAGTTCAATCTTTCTGTATATATTTCCTCTATCATTGTTGATATGGTTACACAATTATCACTCTATATTTGAACTGCTAAACAGTTTTCATCAAAACTGTATTTATTCTATAATGGGTACCCCAGAGTAAAAAACTGAATCCACAGTTTTCCTCCTGCCATTCAACAATGTAATGTTCCTGTTATACTTACTGTAGGATTGAAGTAAAATAGGCTGCCTGGCACAATAAAAAAATAATGGAATATTTCCTTATGATGCAAGTAAAAAGCTTTCACTCAATATATCTATGGTTAACAATAAAGCTAATCAAAAACAGACTGTCCATTGTATGCTATTAAGGAAATCCTAACCTAAGCATCAAATATGAGGAATAAATGTTTGAAAGGAGGTATAATGCTTGAAATTCTATTTTAAAATATGTTTTGTAGTTCAAAATTCGGGGGAATTAACTAAAATTATGAGAGAGCTTTATATAAGAACATTTTTAAATAGATATACATGAAAGTCTAAATACACTGGCAATAACCAGCTAGAAAATTGCGAAAATACCTTATTTTAAATAGCCGTAAGACATGCAAAATATCTAGGAATAAATTTAATAAAAAGGTTAAAGTCATATAAATAATATTGTAAAACTTCACTGAAGGTTATTTAAAAACGTGAAAAATATAAATAAATCTAGTTTCCTGTAGAAAGGCTCAATACTATAATGATACAGAGAATACTCTTTTTTTTTTTTTTTTAAAGAGACTAAGCCTCACTATGTTGCCCTGAGTAGTCCTGAAGCCGCGGACTCAGGTGATCCTTAGCCTCAGCCTCCCAGGTAGCTGGGATTACAGGCGCGTGACACCATGCCCAGCTATTTTTTAGAGACTAGGTTTCTCTATGTTGTCCTGAGTAGTCTCGAACCCATGAATTCAAGCAATCCCTGGCCTAGGCCTCCCAGCGCTAGGATTAGAGGTGCTCGCCACCATGCCCGGCCTTTATAATGATACAGAATATTCTTTTTCTTTCTTTTTTTTTTTTTTTGAAACTAGGTCTTGCTATTTTGGCTCAGGGAACCACAGGCTCACTTTACCCGGGGTACTAGAGACTCAAGCAATCCCCAGCCTCAGCTTCCCAGGTAGCTGGCGCATGCCACCACGTCCAGCTATATATTTTTGGAATTAGGTCTCACTAGTGATGGCGGGACTGGAACCGCGATCCCTAGTCCCGGCCCAGAATATTCTTGACTGCAACTACAAAGCAATTGGCTGCATACTAAATGTTCTTAGTTTTGTAATTTGTTTTACTATTCCCACTTTCTTTGAGAATTTCTTGGATTCCTGTGATGATACATTCTAATTTAGGGCTGCCTGCTTTCTAGGTCTACTGCATTGCTGTCATCTCAGGATTTCTTTTCATAATTCATGTGGCTTGATACCAATGTTCTTTATATACTGTGCTCTCTTGCTCTCTTTTGCATAGGATTATTTGTGTTTTGTTTTACTTGAACATATTTTCATTTTTTTTTTCTTTTAGGTAGGAAGGATATGCTGGGGTAAATTTATAAATCCAAGTTTCTGTATGTTTAAAGTTATCTTTAAATGTGTTCTAACATTTTATAGTTTGGCTATCAATTTTGGGTCCTAATCTTTTTCAGAATTTTAAAACAGTTTGTTCTGCCCCAGCTTCTAGTTTTGTTGATAAGAAGCTACTTATCTTTGAAAGATCCTTTCTTTTCTCCAGAAACTTTTAGGATCAGTGTCTTATCTTTGGAATTTCCAAATTTCTTAGTGTCTTGAAAGTTTTTAGTGTGTTTTTCACCCAGTTGGGTAGTGGATGAATCATTCAATTGGAGGATTTGGATCATTCTCTAGGTATAGGAATCACCTGTCTTTTTTTTTTTTTTTTTTTTAATACCCTACTCCTTCTAACATCCCTTTCCCATTACAGTCTTCATATCTCTTTACATTTCCATGATGTTTTTTATATCTTTCTCTTTTTGTTTCTATTTTGGGAGATTTGCTTGGCTAATTCAACAAACAAGCATATTCAGTCCTTTATTCAAACCCACACTTCTTTCAGTATCCTGCTATTTTACAGAAACCTTATCATGCTTAATGGATATATTCTTTCCATTAAGTGTTCTAAAAATTTAAGAATTTTTTTCATACTTTCCTTCATCTGTTTCTCATGGAAACAGAAGGCAAATATTCTTTGGAAAAATACAGTTAGTTTACTAATACTATTATTATTTTTTTTTTCAAATGTCTGGTCATCTTTTGTTGACTATGAATACTTCTAAATTAAGAGCCAGTAGTTTCTTGGATGGGAAGGGTTTCATAAGAACTTGTGTTGTATAAACTGCTTAACTAATCAAAATTCCAATAGGAATTTTGGGAAGACTTTATACAGAGATTATAAAGTTAGCTTTCATAATTTTAAATGAATTTCTGTGAATTGCCAAGAAAAAGTAATAATAACAAAATTTTGGAAAAAAAAAAAAAACAACAACCAGGATACATGTTCTTGCAAATTTTAAACATATTTTTGAATTCATACTAATTATAACATGGTACTTTTTGGTAAGAGAATAGGATTAAAAATTACAAACAACCCTAGCCACCCTGAAAGTTAGTAAAATATCAGTTAGAACTGATATTCCAAGCCAATAAGGAAACTATAAATTATACAATAAATTATTCTGAAAATTTAGGAAAGCTAGGCAAATAATATTAGAGTGGTAACTTAGAGTAAAATAAATTCTATAATTATTAAAGATTAAACATACAAATCAACAGAGGGCCAAAATATAGCTATATGCTTGTATTATATTTTTGTTACATATATCTCTGTATGTGTACAAAAACTCTTATTAAGATTAAAAATATATATTTATTTATTTTAATATATTTTATAGAGGATATATAAACAACTTAAAACTTCTGTCATTAAAGTATCCTCAAAAGCAAAACTCTAAATGGTAGAGAACAAATATAATATTCAGAGGTAGCAAAAAACAACACAATTCATATTACATCATTCTAACTTTTACAAGCACAATATACAGCAAAGTAATCATAATAAACAACTAGTGAATAATGTACTACTATTCACCCCATTTCACACATGAGAATACAGAAACTTAGGTGACTATAAAATTAGTTAAGATCACATGACTAAAGTGGGGAGCTGGGGTTTGAACACTAAGGAGTTAACCCTTCTTCTAAAAAACTGTTATGTTCTAGTTAGTATTAGTGGCCAAGTATTGAACATGTTTTGCACATGGATGAGATCATGTTTACCATATTTGGCATTAGCTTATGAGTCAGAAAACTAAGTTTAGTGTACAGGTTGCTTCCATGTCAGTAAATACCATCAACCACTATGAAGATGTATCTCCTCTGGTGACAAGGAGCGTAGTCACGTATTTGACTCTGTCTCTAATAGGATACCATGAAGATTGATAAAATACTCTCTACAAAGCTTTCTAAACTCTTTGCAAGGCAAACCATACACAGACATGCTGGCGTGAGAAGCACTACCATCATCTCTTTTATACATGAGCAGAGCAATAAGGGGAACACATTTCAAAGGCAGTTGCAAATTATTAAATATTGTCTAGGGCTGCCAAGAGGTTTAGTATAGGAAACAACAACACTGAAGCTAAAGTATCTGCATTCTATATTCTATAGCTTCTCAGATGCTTGAATGCTACATAGTACTATCAGCCTTTTTTCATTGACTATTTGTAGCAGATGTTTTAACTCATGTAGGCTTTGGTTCCCTAAACAGAGCTCCAAACTGTCGCTGAGAACACACTTTTCATGAAGAAGTACAACAACAAAAAGGAAATTCCCCCTCATTAGTAATCAGTGACCTGTGATTTTTTTTTTTTTCAGGAGCCTCTATATTTGGGAAAAAATTAATATTTGAAAATTCCATGTATTTAAGGATGGAACGTGGAGCAGCAGGAACTCTCACCACCTTTCCTAATCTTTGTCAACTACTTTTCCTTTAGTGAAATTAAATATATACATGGCCCAGAATCCTACTCTTATCTTCCAAACAAAAATGCAGGCTTACCTACACCAAGATCTATGTGCATGATGTTTATGTCTTTATTCACAACTGTTTCAACTGGAAACTGCCTACTTTCATAATAAGAGAAGACTGGACAAATAAATTATGGTTCCTTTATACAATGGAATACTATATAGTTATGAAAATAGATGATTCTCAGTTACATGCAACACTGATAGACATTACTAGTTCAATATTATATAAAAGAAACAATATACAAAATTATATGAAAATTATATAATTATAGAAAAAATTATAGAAAAAACAATATACAAAATTATACAAAAGATGAGTCCATTTTTATAAAATTCAAAAACAAACGAAGTTGAGCACCATTATTTTGAGGTATGAAATAGGGAGTAAAATATGCTATAAAAATAGTTGAGAAAAAGAAACAGAAAGAAGTAGGGTGTTTCTATCATACACTACTAAGAATTCAACTAACCAGAATGCTGATATCCCCCAAAGGATGTGGCATACACAAAGTTTCATTCATTGGTGGTGGGGTAGTAGAGACACACTGGAAGAAAAGGTGGCAGTTTCTTACAAAACTAAACATGCTCCTACTATGTGGTCCAGCAATCAACATGAAATTTCCAGCAGCTTTATTCACAACTGCCAAGACGTGGAGCCTCTTCCAAAGGGTTGTAATACATCTAGGCAATGGGATATTACTCAATGCTAACAAAGGAAATGAATAATCAGTCTATAATAACACATGGGGGAAACTTAGATGTTACTAACCTAAGAAGTCAATCTGAAAAGTCTAATACTCTATGATTCCAACTACATGATATTCAGGCAAAGGTAAAACCACAGAGACAAGGAAAAGATTGGTAGTTTCCAGGGGGCAGGGCAAGAGGACAGAGAAAATAAGTGCAACAGGGGATACCAAGGCCAGTGAAAATACTCTATATAACACTGTAGTGGTGGACACAAATTATTTTATTTTTTCCCAAGCCTGAAGAATGCTATCCTTGGTGAAAACTATGAACTTTGAGTGATAATGGTAAGACAGTGTTCATCAACCATAGGTTCATCTATTGTAACAAATGTACTGTTCCAGGAAGGGAATGGAAATGATAATGGGGGCAGGAGCAATCTCTACTCCTGGAAAATCTCTACCTTCCATTCAACCTAAAACTACTCTGAAAAAGAAAGTCCATTAAAAAATTCTAATCTGTGGCTTCTTAGAAGTAAAAAAAAAATTGCAAGGCCTGAAAAGATTAGTCACCTGGTAGATAATAGAGGTTTAACATAAGGAGTCTCCTTAAATAATATGTACTTACTGGGGTACAATCAAAAAACCCAATTGGCAAAAATGTTAGCAGGGGAGGGAGCTAAAGTCTTTTCTCTCCAAAACTGCCAAGCAAGTCTGGTTTAATTGAAATTGATGGCAAAGACAACAGAACACACTTAACTGAACTTTAATCTTAATGATCTCTAAGCTGTGTTTGAAACATAAACATACATGTGAGAGTTCTTCAAGATGTTGGACATGAATCTGTTTTCATAATTCAAAAGCATACTTTGCTTATGAATTTCTTTTTAACAAGCTTGGCTGGGAGTTCTTTACTTCCAGATGTTTGGTGTTGTACAGACATAACCTCTATCTTCCTGCATATGATTGTAAGTGCAGTTATAAAGTGTATATTTGTTTCGCAAAATGGCAAAGGATGTAATTCAGATAGATAGTTTACAGGTCTATATAATTATAAGACTTAAGACTTAAGTCTTATAAAGCCCTATGGACAACATCTAAAGAAGGTTCTCTTACTAACCTGAACACATTTTATATTTCTAAGACATTATTAAATATGCCAATTAAGACTGTTGATAGGAATAGTCTCCTCAATTAGTCTCTTGGATATGGAATTTTTTTTCCCCATTTCTATTCACTTTCATTTAAAATTCCCACTCAGCAATATGGATGGAACTGGAAGAAATGATTATTGATCTTTCAGCCAAAATCCGTCAGAAGGTAAAAGATAAAAACTTGATGGTCTCACATGTGGAATATAGAGAAACCAACCAAACAACAACAACAAAAACAAGAACCAATTAAAACTAGATGACTGTTAAGAACTGAAGCATACAGCAAGGAAGGGGAAAGGAGAGGGTCCAAAATGGGAGAGATGAAACAAAGGATCATGGTGACAGTGAATGGGTGGTATGGCAGTGGAGGCAGTGTGGGCATACAATGATGTAAGAAATAATACAAATAATCAATAAAAAAATAAAGCAAAATAAAATCCCAGCTTAAAGTATATCAGATAATATGATAATTGAGAGGATGGTCTTTGAAATTAGATCTGAATTGAAATCTCAGCTCTACCACTCAGTAACTTACAAAAGCCATATTACCTCTTTTTGCCTCATGATCTACTTACTGAAGCTTTTTCAAGAATGAAATAAATATTCCATATAATGAAGTTTCCAAATTTCCAGTTACAAAGTGATAGATGTTAACTATCATAATCATCACTGCTTTGTGGAATATTATTGATCTTTCATCCATTTTGTCCTATCTACCCCATTTTTATCTACTATATGTGTTCTTCAAGGTCATTTTCCTCCCCCGCTGTGGTTCCCCTAGATTTCTAGCAAAAAGTGGTGAAATAATACATGCTTATCTTCTCTTTCTTTTCCTGATTCCACACTAACATGCAAACAAAGGGGGAAAAACACACAAACCCACAGAGGCACAAACAATGAGGAAAGTGAAACCAGTACCAGGAGATTTCAACTTATTTTAGAAATCAGAGATTAGTAAACAGAAGAGTAGAAACTGCCTTAGTACAATGGAGGTAATGATTAAAGAGAGTATGAGATCAAGACAAATTATCATGAAATGTAGAAACATGAGTGATGAAGAGAGGTTCATAAGTTTTCTTACAAAGAAAAATAGGTCATGAATAGAAATCAGAATGTTGCCAAAGTTATAAAACAATGGAATGATGCCTGTAAAATGCTGAAAAAAATAGAGTTGTAACCTAGAATACAAATGCAGTTAACCCACGCCTGAGATGACATCAGGTTCAAAAGAACGACAGGCAGCATCTGAGAAATACATAGAAAAGATTCTGAAAGAAAAATGTTCTTAAATTGCATTATTTTTTTGAATGAGGTAATAATGGTCTACAACACTCTATATGATTCAGAGTACAGGTTCATAGGTCTTCAGGTATGTTGCCACACTCATTTCCAAAGCGCCCATATATCCTCCACCAGAGTCTATAGGACCCTTCCCCACTCAAAAGGATTCCTAAAAGTTAAGTTTTACTACCTTCAAGTTAGAGTCTAAATGAAGAGACACAGGAGTAAATAAGGGGCATTCTTGGTACTATACTGAAACTCTGAAGACAAGGGTTTCTTTATCATCAACACAACTGAGGTACGTTTGCAAGAGGCAGGCCAGTTAGAGTTGGTCAGAATTTGTGCTTCTGAAAAAAGTGCACTATTTTTTATACAGTTGCTATCACCAAAAAGAGGTGGCAAGAAATAAAAGTCAAATAATTTGAGTCCATTTTGCTTAGATCTTTCATCACCACATTTTATATGTCATTAAGAAAATAACCAAGAATGACAACTTGCTGTTATGAGGATAAAGGCTTCAAGTATTTTATCTGACAAAATAACGCCTTTTTAATTTTTATGCTTTTTAAATTAGAACAAAAATGTATCAGCCCATACTGTGGTGTTTTTAGATGTAATTCTTATCTTAAAAAAAAAAATGAACCAAAAAAATCAAACTAAGACAAAAAACAAAAACCCTCTTTGGTATTCCAGAATTCTTTTACAAAGCATTCATTTCATCCCAGTAATTGAGCCTTGCCCTTATGCTAGGGATATTACTCAATTAAATGGGTAAAGGATAAACTTAGGTAACAGCAGAGCTATAGTTCTTTCAGAAATAAGATAATTAAATAGCTATTATGCCAAGAAAATTTTCTTTGAACATTTATTTGTATTGCAGCCTCTCATTATTTCTAATTACCTGATTAGTAGTTAGTAAACTTGAGGGTAACTTCTTTGTTCTGATATCACTTAAAATTGATTCTTGGCTAGTTTCTGGCAGTACCTTGACTCCAGGAAAAACTGAAGAAAATATTTTCTCCACTACTTATGTAATGTGTTAATAATGTTTAGGTTCATAACATTTAGGCTCTCTTCCTAATTTTCTAGGGCATTATTATAATGGGCTAAGTCTGAAAATAACTGATTAACAATCATAAAGTATTATTGTAAATACTACTCCTTAAGATAAGGAGTTTCCAGAAATTGAAACTGAAACAATTGAAGCTAAGCTGTCGAATAGGCTATGTCATGGGTTCTGAACTCACTCCTGATAAGAATAGCTATCTCCTTTAGCTACTCTTTACTCATCTCACAAGTATTACTTGCTTGTGTAACATGTACAAAACATGGTTCTGGTTAATGGAAAGAGGGAATTAAAGCAGAAAAATATGAATGCTTTCCTTCAAGATGGAGATGGGCAATGTGTGTGATAATTAGTGGAAGGGGTACCTAATGTGGTAAATGTTGACTAAGAGGAGCAGGAGAAATTGAGGATGAGGAAGTAAGTTGGTAGTGTAGGAGACCCTTGTAATTTTAAGTTCAATAATCAAAGGAGTGATTTTGTATTTTTCTCTCTCCCTGGGCAATCCTCTTAATTTATCAGGGGATGTAACTATAGTTCAAATGAACTCTAACACTTCAGAAAATCTACCAGAGAACCATGATTGATCTGTCATGAAATGTAATATACAACAAGAAGTTACTATCTCAGTGAAAACTAAAACTTTAGGCTGGATATGGTGGTACATGCCTGTAAGTGGCAGCCTAAGAAACTGCAGCTGGGGCCAGGGGTCGTGGTTCAAGTCCTGCCGGGGGCATGTAGCAAGACTTAGTTCCAAAAAAATATAGCTGGGCATGGTGGCATGCACCTGTAATCCCAGCTACCTGGGAAGCTAAGGCTGGGAATTGCTTGAGTCTGTGATACCCCGGGCAACGTGAGCCTGCGGTTCCCTGGGCAAAAATAGCAAGACCTGGTCTCAAAAAAAAAAAAAAAAAAAAAAGACTCTTGTCTACTGGGCAACTAGCTGTTATGACCAAGCATACTGTTCTTCTTTCTTTTACTAACAGTATTGTGATTTCTCTTAGGGAACTTCCCTGCCTTCGAGGGACCAGTGTGATGGGTTCATGCAGCATCTATAACCTTAATTATAGGGAAGTAATAGAAATATAGATGTTTTCTTTTTCTTTTGGACCTATGACCTGGAAAGACAAAGTCCTCAGATTCTGATATTGGTGTTGTCTCTATGGAAACTGGGGCTGAAGGTTAAAGTAGAGTGAGTCTGGTTACAGGACCTACTTATATCCCATGGGGTCAAGAAGTACAAGGAGCAAGAGGGTGACATCATCATTATGGCACACGTGGGAGATTGCATCCAGGAAAACATTATACCCAGGGCAAAAACAAAGTTGCACCAACTGCTTCTGCATGTGATACTCTCTGATATGATACTTCTACAATGTCAAATTTTGCCCTTAAATGGACTAAGGACTATTCCCAAGGGAGTGGAAGAAACAGAGCTGACTATCAAGGAGGTAGCCATGGGGGAAAATTTGAGTAAATGTCAGGTGAAACTTCAAAACAGACGTTTAAAAAGATACTGTATTTTCCTGAAAATGGACATGGAAAATGGCAAGAGTTATTGTACATGCAAGTCAACAAGCAAAACCAGTCAAATAGGAAAATGTTTAGTATATTTAAGAAATGAGGCAACTCCTCGGAGAGCAAAAAAAAAGTTCATAACGTAACAAGAGTGTTTAGGTTATGTATTTTGACAAGTAGTATGTCATGTCAGTATGTTAGTTTAAACTACAGTAATGTTTGTTTTCATAAAAATAGTTCTGGCACTTCAGAAAAGAATATGAAGTTTCAGACCAATGCTGGTGTTACACAGCTACAGAACTGTAACATCTTGAAGTTGTGGCTTGCTAGATTTCACAAATATCATATATCTGTTGCCACCTCTACTCTAAACGCGCATGCAAACAAATCACAGCAAAGCAAAACCATTGAAGAAGATTGTAACTTGAAAATTACAATCTTAAAAAGAATCACTGAAGCAAATCTGTAAAAAAGGAATCATATAATTATCTTAGAAGATAATTTCTTTCTTAAACCTTATTTTTCTTCATGCTGTATATGCACCAAAGTAACCTATGAACATTCATGTGATTTCTCTTTAGCCTTTGCTGTTTGTTTTAAAAGACAAGAGAAAAATCTGCTTAAAAGTCAAATCCACTGATAAATGTTTACCGATAAAATCTTCCAGATGGTACTACTTTTAAGGAAGGTCAATTACAAGCTTCATGTCTTTCCTTTTAATGATATCCTTTAATGATTCCCTTCCTCTCCCAGAAAATTAAATCGCAAAAACAACTTAGGCTGAGAATGACCCAGTAATCCTCGTAATCACACCACAATGACAGACAAGGAGATTAAAGCACAGGTGTACTGAGAAATAGAGGTTTTTGTTCTATCATGGAATGAGAACTTAGTACAATCTAAGATCAAAAGTGCATTTAGTTTTCCTAACCCCCACAACTTCCAATATTAAAAAAAAAATTCCATGGTTCTCTTAAATTAACAAACTTCCCTGTCTTCCCTCTCCCCAATGTCTATGAAATATTGACAGCTCTTCACATTGTGGCTGTTTTCATCAATTCATTAATCAATTGTAGGATTTTGGTGAATTATATTGGGTCTCTAAAGGCACCAAGATGGCCCCAAGTTCACTAGTAAGCTATTCTCACCAATATAGCAAAGAGAGAGCATAGTGATGAGAAATTATGTGAAGAAAATTGGATGTCGATATATTAGAAATTGAGTAAGGTAGCTAGTAAGGACTTCAAGGAGAAAGGGGTTTTTATTTGTGTCTTAATTAAGAAAATTTAGAGTTAGGCTAAGGTTGGAATGATGGTACTACTCTATTTTCCAGAGACCTAGGATCTAGTATCTTTCTGCTTCTGCAACCCTCACACTGTCAAGGTCAGTCAGGTTGTAAGATGGCTACTGCTACTCCAGTCATCCCAAAAATATCCCTAACTCAACAGGAGCAATGGTCAAAGGGAGTACTCTGGGAAGGAACCTTCTTAAAAATGTAAGTATTTACATTTCCAGGCTACACCTATACCTATCTCTAAGGGAAGCTAAGCTGAGCAATTCAGTCATTGGTCAAGCAGCTGTTATACAATGTAAGTAAGGCTCACACAGCAATCTTAGTAATTTAGGTACCAAATGAGTAAGTCTGTTTAGGACAGTCAGTCATGACTAAAATTCCTTGTCAGACCATGGAATATCGATTTCTCAGTATTAACTTTGGTTTGATGTCTGTCTTACTGATAGAGAAACGGAGAAGAAAGATTTAAACTACAAACACAGTTTGCCAGAGAACCAGAAGCAGAATTCTGATCCCTCCTCTATCAGGATTAGGACCTTTACTGACCAAACAGACTCCTAAAAAGTTAACCCAGGAAATTCCACGAACTCACATGAATAATAATGCATCTGACTACCTGGGTCAGACCCCGTGACTCACACTTCAGCCTTTATGGTTACAACTGCTCACAAACAGTAACATCTCCCTCCCTTTGGTTATAAAGTGGGAACTACCATTTTTACCTTAAGCCATGTGCATGTTTCTATAACAATTAAGTTACCAAGAAAATAAGAGATGTACCATGTCGTGTAACAGAATGAGCTACTGTTCGTAGGAGAGCAGAATGTTCCACATTTATGGGGGAAAATTGATACTTGAACTTTATGAGTGGACTTTAGGACTTTTATTCCAGTGGCGTTGTAAGCACATTCAAACACATCATTATGGTGTCTTTTGCAAACAACATTCTCAAAATAGCATGCACCATTATACAAAGGAGGTTCAATGTTTTGAGGTTTTTTTTTTTCTTCTAAGCCACTGCTTTTATTCTCTTATCTTTTCTTCAGCTATGGTCATCACTTCCTCAGACGCCCCCTCCAGATGCATTCTCAGTCAACCACAATTCACCATGCCAGAACATCCTTATTGTATGCTTTCTTTAGTGCTTTGAACAACATCAGGCCCCTGCTCTCATGTTTTATATCTCTAGCTTGAAGCAGGGTAGAAACCATCTTTATTTTCCATAGCACTCAGTATATGGTGAAGATTCTCATTTTCTTTCATAATGTCATACTTAAAACAAAGTAACCCTCCGCCAGACTCATCTCCCTTGCTGCTCCTAGTGGCTCTACTGAAGTTACTTCTCTCAGCCCCACTCACCACCTGCTCCATCTAAGTTACTTGCCTGACATTGCAAATACAGGATACAGCATACCATACTCATATGGATGGTGGTGGAACATTGTTTATAGACAGAAATAAAATTTTTATTTTATTTCCGCAACCCATATTCACACCTACTCTTATTCTTTGCCATTCCATCCATTTGCACCATAATACTATGTGCTACTCAGACTGTTACCTCTTAGTCTCCACACCTGTGATTTTACATATGCTGTTCTCTCTGTCTGAAGTTCTCCTTCCTCTTTTTTTTTTTTTTGTGGAGGGATTCAAGATGTAGTCAATTACTATCTGTGAAACTCTAAACTATGGATATTCATCATTTTTTTGAAGGCAGGCAAGCTTAGAGAGCAAACTAGAGAATATCTTTACAAGTACTTCTATTGTCACACTTATTCTATTGAATTTGAAAAAGTTCACAAATGCAAAATTTGTATTCATTTAAGTTTACTGTGGATACTAGGTTCTATCACATAGGAAATACTGAATAGTTTGAGTTAATATTAGTTTCTCTAACTGAATAATTTTCGTAGGCATCTACCTGCTTTTCACAAAAGATCTTGTCTTATTTGACTGAACATCCACAGAAATAGTGTACTACTTGCTGTGAGTATTGTTACATCTTTTTTGTTTTCCCACCTAGTCATTGGAGGCTGGAACTGCCCTTTCACAGGAAATCTAGTCACCATGTTCTTGGAAAATCCCCACTTCCTTCAAATTGCTCACAAACCTTGAGAGTTAGTTAAAACACAGAATGGCTCCTAACCTCCAGGTGGAGAGAGGATAGCCACTGAATGGAAGGACTTCAGACATTACCATTTGGTACCACAGCTGAATACCGGTCCCACACAGTCCCTTGCCTTGGGTCAGGCCTCCTTGGACTTGGGCCTCCTTGGACTTTGAGAATGACTTGACCTTGAACTTGAAGGTTCAGATTTTTTTATTTCACTCTTGCAAAATAAGACAAAAAATCAGTATTCACTTAACAACCCTAGGCCCTTGCCTGGAGCAGAGAGCCTAGGTTCCCCTGCCCCTGATGTGGGGATCCCATCAGGATGGTTGTAGTAGCTAGTAGCATGTTCCCCAACAGCAGACATGTGCCTTGCCTTGATTTATTCTCAAAGGTTTCCCTCCTATTTGCAGGAAGAAAGTTAAGGGATTTAGTGTTTTTGCACTCAGTCGATGACTGATGTTCTTATATAATTTGTTTTATTCTCCCCACACTATCAAGAGGAGAAATGGCTTTTAATGAAAAGGAGATCTCATGACGCTCTTGCTCTAGGGAAAGGACTGTTGACAGACCTTATATTTACATAGCTAAAGGACTCCAATTAGTGATTTTCCCCCCAAATAATAAATATATGAATCCCCAGGAGGCTTCCCAAAAATAGCCTCAGAAGTGGTGAGTGTGGATTTGGAGTTGCTGCCTCTCCAGTCACCCTCTTACATATGTATGAAGATGCTTATTGAAATCAGCAAAATCCCTTTCCTAAGTTTTTCTTCCCCCTTTGGAACAGTTATTTATGACCATAAGGACAAAGAGGATGAGGACAGTTGTCCTTATTGTCCTTTCTAAATGGCCAAAAAAAACAGGGAGTCTGAAAATCAACTATATACACACACACATAGGCAAACACACAAAAAGATACATGGATCTAGCAATGCAGTAATACAAAAATAGACAATCTGGCATTGCAAGGTCATGTTGGAGTAGAAGAGAACAAATACAAGAGAACAAGCACAACAAGAATAAATTTCAATTAGATGAGAGAGTCAGACAGCTCACTGTGCCAGCAGTGTTATTTCACTAAGAACTGAGAAAGGGAGATTTAAAATTCATCTTGAGTTAAAGAACATACGTAGCAGTCCTCTTTCAAATGTTTCCATCAAGCTGAGCTTTAAATAACATAATGCAGGCAGCTCTCCTCTCTGCTCAACTGTGACTATAAGGGAGTTTCTCTTTTTTCCTTTCTCCTTTTCCTAATAAACCTACCCATTTAAAATATGAAAAATCAAAAACATAACCCCGAACTGAGGTTTAATTTACTGACAATGCAGTGAAAAAAAGAGTACACTTTTTCTGTATTTTTGATGCTTTTAAAATCTTATAATCAGCAATATCTTCGATATGGTAAAATTATTAATCAACTATTTTAATTAAGTGAAGTACTTTTAAAATGTAAAGATGTACAACTTAGAAATTGCAGAACTATCCAGGTTCCCATCCCTGGAACAAGATGTGACTGTACAGACAGACTAAAAGAGAGATACAAAAAAGTAGTGGAGACAAGTAGAGGCAAGTGGAGACAAGACAAGACAATATTGCACAAAATAGTTTTCAAAAGGGGATCCTCATAGCAGTCAATTAGCATCAGCAACACGACAAAATTGTTAGAAATGCAAATTTTTAGGTCCCACCCAGAGGTTCTGAATCAGAAGCTTTGAAGTATAGGACCTGCAATGTGTGTGTAGTGTGTGTGTGAATGTATGCATGTGTGTGTGTGTTTTCCCAAGGCCTTTGGGTATGAATTTGCAATCAAACTCAGGTAGAAGCTAGATAAAGAAGATTGCATGCTTTTGGCAAATGGGGAGAAGGCAGGGGAGGGCAGCAAAATCTAAATATTTCAACACAGGACTACCATGAAGGGAAGGAAAATCTCACAGTCCACTGCAAAGATCCTCCCCTCCTCCTTCCCTCTCCACTTCCCAGCCTCCTCCCTTCTCCTATATAACATTGGTCTACAAAAGTACATATGAATCAGAGGAAAAGGTTCACACCTCTTCAATTGTATGTTAACAACTCACACCACCACCCAGACACCCATAATCCTCTACCATAGACAACTGGTTCTCCCTTCCCCTTACTCTCTCCTTACTCCCTCGAATAACCTATATTCTGCAATCATATTCCAAGGGTTTATTTTGGATAAGTTTCATTTTTTTTTTCCCTTGTATATGCCACTGACTTATTAACATGATCCCCTCTCATCCATCCATGTTGTTGCAAAAGGTAATACTTTATTTCTTATTATAGCTGAGTAGTATTCCATTGTGTATACACATCCTCTTCATCTCTTCAGCTGCTGGTTAGCACTTCAGTTATTTCCATAAGTTGGTTCTTGTAAATGGAGGAATGCGCTTCATTAAAAGCCATTAGTTCCTGATTTCTGACTTCATACATGCCAACGCAGCTTTTGGTTATTAGTTTGCTTTCCAGGTGTTTAAATTACAAGGAGAGCATTAACCGATTGGATCAATATGGTATCCTGTGCAATAGGCAATAGATTTCTCACTGTGTATTACTTAATTATTGCTCTTGCTTTTGCATTAACTTCTTGTGTTCTGAGCATCAGGCAGAGTACCCAAATGGACTGGGTTCTGAGAAAAACAAATTTCTAACCTTGGAAAACTAAAAGTCAGTCCTTGATACTTGTTAATGTTATGAAGACACTGCCTAAAAGGGTCTGCCACATATTCAAGCCATTTAAGTGGATTATTTACCAAGTCAAAAGAAGTGGTGAATTAAGGACAATTAGGTCAATATTGCAAACTGGCAGTTTTCTGGACAGATGTGGCCCACAGATGTAGTTTGTTTGGCCCACACACATTGTTTACAGATTGGGAAATTTCACATAAAATGTTGTCTTCCTGTCTTAAAAGAACTGAAAATTTGACAATAGGGAACCCACATCCTGGTACTTTAAGAGCCTAAAGCTAAGCATTAATGGGTCCTTCTTTCAGAGTGTTTGTTTCAGTTTTTCCCAGTCCCTTCTATTCCATATAGCCAGCCTACTTGTCTTCCATCTTATTATCTTACCTGACCCCTGATGCATCTGATACTGAGGATCACAAATCTATATAAATATTTTTTCATGAAATAGACTCTTGAGATCATTAATTAAAATAAATTACTCAAAAAACTAACTCAACTTCATTTTGGACATTTATAGCTACTTGACCACCTTTGTGGGGAAGGGTGTAGAGGTTAGTTACTCTTAAAGACAGACACAATGATGAGCACACAAAGTTATAGTGGTGGAATAGGAAGAGTATTGGATTGGGTCTCTAACATCTAGCTTTGGATTGTCACTCACTAACTGTAAAATTATCTTGGAGCCTTAGTCTGTGACTGTTGCATGTGAATCTATTGTGCTTAAGGTATTGTGATGGTTGAATTAGATGATATATGCTCAAGTTCCCAGCATACCAGAGACCCTGAAAAGTGTTTTTTGAATTAAAAGGACAATGTGTTAACTACATTTACTTTTAAAATTATACCTAGCACATATAAATTTTGGGAGAAAAATTCAAATTTCCATTTATTCAAAAGGCTTACATTGCAATGAAATAAAGGAATTAGCATTCACTGACTGCAAACTATAAATCAGGTTATATATTGGGGCATTTTCTATATACATCGTCACCTTAAACAATACTATGTGTTACTACCATCCTTCTTTACACATTAAAAACACTTCATATGTGAAATGTCAGTGCTTGACAAAAACGAAAATGATGTATGCATCCTTGTGTTTTTAGACAGCATTATTCACAATAGCCAAGACATGGAACCCACTGAAATGTCTACTGACATATGACTGAATTCAAAAAAGTGTGGAATGTATAATCAATGGAATACTAGTCTGCTATTTAAAAATTTTAGTGTCCTTGGGACACTACCAAGTTGATTCTGCTTAGTAAAATAAGTCAAAAAGGAAAAAAAAAAACACAAAAAAACAGCTAGGTGTCACCTATTTGTAAATATAAATAATCAAGGGAAACAAACTGGGGGAGGAGGGAGAAGAAGACTACTTAAATACTATAAAAAAGTAGTGGTTACCAGAGTGATTAGGAGGAGGAAAATGGTGGTTAGGAGAGATGGTGATAGAATTTTGTCACTGAAGCTTTGGTCGGGGTGACTGAGACCTATAAGGAGTTATAAGGAGATGCAAGTTTTACTTTCAAAATTATACAGTTATGTAAACCATGCAAATCAATAAAACTTAAAAGGAAGAGAGATTTTAGCATTTGAGAACTTCAATGCTACTCAAACTAGCCTGATTATAAGAATAACTTGCATAGTTAGTTGAAAATATAATTTTTCCTACCCTTCCCAAGCTTACTAAGTCAGATTCCAGGGGGAGCAGCCTGTATGTTTTATGTATGTGGAATCTGTATATTATATCTAAAGCACAAATAATGTTTAAATATGGCAATGGAATACTACTTGAGAAAGATGACAAGCGTCAAAGTAAGGAGAAAAAGGCTTACTTTGCATTTTACTCAATTTAAGAAGAAAGTAGAATGATGGAAAGAAGGAAGCGAGGGAGGGAGAAAGGAAGGGAAGGAGAAGAAGGGGGGAAGCAAAGAATGGAGAAAGAAAGGAAGGAAGGAAAGTGTAGCAAAGTAGGGAGGGGGAGAAGAGGTGCTCTCAGGTCTCAGCTGGCAGTCTCTGACAGGGAGGGAGGGAGGGAGGGAGGGAGGGAGGGAAAATGCATCTTGGAGCTAGGTCTAGGCCGTCTGCAGGATTATATGACTACATTTGATGTATGTGTTCTTTCTAACTAACTGCACTCAGCCTAGTTAATGCAAACACATGGAGCCAGCTAACAGGAAGCTCAGTTCAGCTCGCCACTGCAGAGGAGTGAGCACTTTGAACTACAGGCATCTTGTACACCCAAATTACATGCTGTGATACACACAGTGTCTGAGCTGTTCCGCAATACAGAAGCCAATTATTCTTGGCATGTACTTCTATCGTGCTATCCAAGTCACCATCCCTCACATGTGGAACTGTGCCACATCAAATGCACCAAGCCATAAATCCCTTGAACTCTTAGAGATGAAAGTCAAATTGGAGAAAAAAAAATAGTTTGGTGCATATACCATAGAGCAGAAAAAGATGCACATTTCACTTCCTACAATTGGAACTATGATAAACTCTGGAATATATACTATCTAGGGATGTTTTCATAGTATACTCTGAGTTATTTCAAACATTCAGTCTAATCATAACATTTTCAACTCTTAGTAAAGGTAAGTTCACTTATGATTTTATTTACAATATTCTTGTTAAGAGAACTGAGTCAGCTTCTTCTAAAGTTTTTTAGACATGATGAAGAAACACAGACAGTAAAGCAAAAAGCAGAGGCTGATGGTAACATAAGGTACTATTTGGGAATCAGTAAATACTAATATCTTGAATGGGAGTGCTATTTCATAATCAGATCAGTCTAGTTACCCACTCCCCCATCTCTGACTCCTGTGGACCCTAAAACCAAGAGAAGAAACTGTTGGGTGATAAGAAAATCGAATCTAAAGCACAAACACTGAAAATCAAGGAGTACACCAGTCTCAGGCTTCTTTACCTTCATTGTGTTTAACATCTCCTTGGAATCTCCTTAAAATGCACGTTTTGATTTAGAAGGTCTGCATGATTGAGGCCTAGGACTCTGCAATTACACCCAGGTGACAGACAAGCCGCTGGTCCAGGGATCACAGTTCCTGGAGCAGCAGTTACACCGGTTTAACAAGCATGCACCCCTGAAGATGCCTGAGTGAGGAGCCCATTTCCAGCAGGAAGGCTTGTGACATAATGTTCCTATTAACTAGAAGTTAAATGCAAAGATGAAGGGTTTATGTAAATGTCCAATTTCTCCAGGAGAAATTGGTTCACATGAAATAGAAAGATAATCTTATTTGGGGATTAATACAAGAGGAATTTTAAGAGGGGAAGCAGATTTAAAATCAATACATAATTCTTAAACTTTAAAAATACTTTCCCCAGAAAAATGGAGATATGAACCCATGAACACATTTCTGCCTTCATTTCAGAAGGTCATTTACCTTCCTTTTGAAAGGCACAAACCACATAGGGGCCCATAGTTTACAATTTAAGACTACAGATGGACAAGGGAAATCTATATTTGAAAGAGACAACGAGGGCGACTTGGAATCTGCTGATGCCTTGACTGATGAAGCTACTGTATGGAATACAAGATGGCTGACAATTTTCTTCCAAGGCAAGCTATGAAGACCTTCAAGTTCAATAGGAGGACATCATCGTATAAAAAAGTATATTATTTCAGAAAAATACAGCAAAACTGAAGCATGGAGCATGAGTGGGGGAAGGAAAAATCAGGAGTAAGAGGGGCACAAAAGATGAAGACAATGGTTCATGGGTAATAAGGTGTTGGGAAACCCCTGGGGTACATAATGATGCAAAACAAAATAAAAAAATGTAATAAGTAAAAAAAAAGAAAAGTACAGAGCAAAAATAATTCTAAACGGATGGGGTTTCTGAAGCTACACACATCATGGCTGCTCCATGTCACCTCTGCTGTCTGGGAGTTTGCAGTCTCTCGCCACCTGTCTCCTACACTAGGGAGAAATCATAAATATTTAGAGTTGTCCTGGTCCTGCAAAAGGCATAGGAAACTAGGTTTTTTGCTTTTTGTTTTTTTTTTTTTTTTGACCAGAGTTATGTATCATCTAATCCTAGAGATTGTTTAGAATCTAGAAATGGAGCTGCTTCTTGTGTGTGTGTGTGCACGCGCATGTGTGTGTGTAAAGCATATGCCATACATATATAGCTATGCATGAAATATAGACAGAATGCCATGAATGCTAAGTGCTGACAGTACTAGCAAAGGAGTGATTGTTTCCAGCATGAGATGAACAGGATGTGTGGAGGAAATAGTCACAGAATTAGCTTTGCCTTGGACCCAGAAGGATAAGTGTGATTTCAATACCTGGACAAGTGCAAGGAAAGCACTTCAGGCAAAAAGATCCCTATCCATAAATCACTGCAAGGGAGTGTGGGAGAACCGTGTCCTCCGGACAAAGAAGGCAATCGTATTCTAATTCATTTATTTTCTTTTCAGAGGAGCAGTATGGGGAATGTGTGGTTTAGGCAAGGGAGAGTGTGATACCCTAGTTCACGTGTTGTAATGTTACCACTTCTCCATCGTCACCTCCCCTTGAAAATGAGCTTGGGACTCGCTTGAACCAACAGAATGTGACAAAATTGGCCACGAACCTATCCTGGGCTTATGCAATAAGAAGAAGCCTGGCCTTTCTGGTCTTGGACACTCTGAACTGTCAGGTAAAGTCTGACTGTCTGGGCACAGAGAAGACAAGAGAGAAAGATAGGAGCAGAGTCTGCAGAATACACCAGCCTAGTGAAGAGTCATATTCAGAAAGACAGCTAGACGGGCTGGCCACCTGCAGAGTCGAGTGGGTGTTTTTTGGGACAGTGTTAGTAGGATAGTTTGTTTGCAGCAATAAAAACCAAAGGAGAATGTTTATCAACATCTTCAATCATTCCCCTCTTCTCATAAATATAAAACTCATATATCCACCTGGGGATACAGATGTGGCCTTGCCCTTCAACATACACAAGTCAAGACTTGCTTTGAACTTTATGATTGGAGTTTAGTACATAAAATCCTCAGGCTTTTCTCTTTTTTACACATTGAAATCATTATCAAAGCAAACAGGCTTTTTCAAACAGCATTCCTGGTATCATCCCTTCTTTAGCTCCTCCCTGACAAGGCACTATGGACAGACTGCAGTGTGTGTGTGTGTGTGTGTGTGTGTGTGTGCATGTGTGTGTGTGTGAGAGAGAGAGAGAGAGAGAGAGCGTGCAGACATGCCCACATGCGTGAGTGTCTGCTTGTCTTTATACATGTGCATTTGTGTGCGGTGGTATATAGACAGATCCATCCTAAAATAGATTTACAAGAAATAATTCCCTATGTGTGATGCATATCCATTTTGGGGGGTATTTTATTCCATTTCTGCTTTTCTTACTGCTGGCTGTGACCCTCTAAATTGGTTTCATAAAGTAGGAAGAGTTTGCAACCCTGAGTTTGAAAACACTGTCCTAAGGGGCATTCATTAATCATTCAGTAAATTTTCACTATGTCCTGTGTGTGCCATGCATTGTTTTAATCTCTTGGGCACAGCAGTGAAGAAAACAAATGCAGTTCCTTTTGTCATGGGTGATATAGTCAGTCAACAGCAATAACAACAAAATTTGCATCAAGCGGGATTTAATTTCATTTGTGAAAAAGAATGAGAGGGAAAAGTGTGAGTGCCAGGAGGAGACGTTGCCACCGAATCTGGAGCAGTGAAGTAGATCAGTTCATGGAGGCCAAGTCAGGGAAAGCCCAAAGCAGCAGAAGCCAGTCTTAAGAGAGAGCACTTCCAGCCCTTCCAAGCTGCCAATCACTAGCAGGGGAGGATAGAGGAGGCTGGGAAAAATGACAGTGGGCCCAAAGCCAGACTCTGAGATGCTCTATCCAGCACTAAAGCTGGTGGTAGAGGGCTCCCCCAGACCTCTAGTCTGTTGGGTCCAGCTTGCATGAAATAGGTGAGGCTATTCTTAGAGAGGTGGATCTGGAGACAAGCGTACAAGGGGGGTAACGCTAAGGTATTTCCTTAGCTCCTAGAGATGAAGAAATGAGGCTGTTTATCATGTATCAGGATCCAAAGATAAGATCATCCAGTGCTTTGGACCATAATTTCTAAGAGCCCATAAGCCAGACCCCAGGAATGACTGGTGAGGTGTTGACACATCTGGAGAGAGCATGCCCCCACTCCTGGAGGGAAGGTTGCAAGTGAGTCTGCAACTAAGGAGACTTGCGTCACCCATAGAGGCTGGAGATCCTGCATGAATACAGGACTGTACATGACCTCCTGCAAGGAACTCTCCCTACTGCTCACATGGATATGCCAGTTCACCAAACCAGGAGAACATAAACAATCCAGGCACACAAAATCCTGCATATTAAATCCATGCTGTGCAGTAATTGGCCTTTCCACAGAGGGAGAGTACTTCCATTGGTGAAACCAAAACATTTGGTAGCTTTTAAGGAATCAACTGCTATTCTGATCTTTGACTATGTGAGCTTTCAGAGTGAGAGTTGGAATCTTGGGGTCTGTGACAAGACCACCTTTCTAAGACAGCTGGGAGCAGACAATGGCATATAGTGAACTCACTAAGGAAATATTTATTTCATAGTCATCTGTCAAGAAGTTGAACTATCCTTCAGAGCCAATATGCCTAGATAACTCTCTACCCTATCCCACCCTTACCATCTCACTTAAAAATATCCGAGGACAGTGGCGACAGCAGCTTTGCTGCACAATAGCTGCTAACTTTTGTTGAACACCATCCACACAAGAAACATTGAGCCAAGCACTATGTAGATTATCTCATTTAATCACCACGTGAAGGAAGGGAGATGCTATTTTTATCCCTCTTTTCTCTCAGTAAACAAGGTAGGAGGCACAAGCTCTCATGAGCCGTAGGTGACAGAGCTCTGGTTCAGAGCTATCATGTCAGATAGCTCTGAACGAACCTATGCTATTGCAACGAGGAGGATCTAAGCTACATCCAAAGTTCACTTGTTTCCATAAAGTGGCTTGGGAGATTTGTTTTCCTTGAAGGGAGAAGGGAGAACGAAGGCCATTCACTTGCACCTTTTGATGACCCATAGACCTCTCTTGGTGTCACGTAGGACTGCAATATTTTCTCTTGTGAATTCCCTGAAGCTTCACTCAACTCAAGAAGCAGCAGCCCCCTCTTTTCCTGACATTCTCTTTTCTTTTCATTCCCCGTGGCCCCACAGGGGATCGTTCCTGTCTATTTTCAGTTTGTTTCAGTTTGCTCCACCCAGCCTACAACCGTGCAACATGATTCTGGGACTAGAAAATAATCAGCAGAATGAGGGCTTATTCTCTGGGGAACAGTTTCAGTTTTCTAAGGTGGTAACAGAGAGGTACTTAGGATCCCACAGTTGGATAGGTTCTGGGTTAAAACTGTCCCCCTGAAAGTCTCCTGCTATGCAAATACCCGATGCAGGGCCTTCATTTACATAAAACCTCAATCAGTGAATACAATATTATTTTTCAAAAATACAGTCTTTTCTTGAAAAATATTTATTAAATGTGAGCTATTTGAATGTGTTCTCCACCTACATCTTTCTGTCCTAAATCCAGGGGGAATTAGCAGCCAGACACCCAGACCGCAGCTTTCATTCACCAAAGGGCTGATAGCCTTGATGTACTTGATCTCTGAGCTGAAGCTCTTGTCTGGGGAAGGGGGTCTGGCAACAAGTACAAGGCTCTTAATGGGAAACAACTGCAGTAAAATCATCTCTGTAAGAGACATTGATAGGCTGATTATTCATTAATCAAGAACATACTGAGATTTAGCAGAGCCAAAGCATGTGTATGTGTATGTCACACATACCATGTAGTCCTATATACACACATATCATATATATATATACACCCACATCATATATATATATATATATATATATATATATACACACACACACACACACACACACACACACACACACAATAAATAAACATCCTTGCCCACAAGTAGCTCACAGTCTAGCAGGGATGAAAGACAATGAAGAACATGTGTGGTAAAGTATATGTTGGGAAGGAAGACAGAAATGCTGGAAAAAATCACTTATTCATTCATGGCTATTCATGGGTGATCCAGGATGCAGGTTAAAAAAAAGGGAGGGGTCAAAGACGGCCTCAGAGGGATGACAACAAGATGCAAGCACAACTAAGAGAATGTGAAACATTCCTTCCAGCTTCAAGTTCTTAAGCTGGAGGTGTGCCTGTGTGTTTGAGGATCTGCAAGAAGGTTGGTAGGTCTGGAGTTGAGCAAATGAAGGGGGAAGAATTGGAAAGAATGCCAGAGACAAAGCTCAAAGAGTTGGATGTCCTGAAATACAAGCAGCACTGGAGTTCTGAGGGAAACGGGAAGCCATGGTTAGGTGTGGGCACAGCAATGACATCATCTGCTCTGGCTGCTGTTTTTAGAACAGATGGTGGTTCAGCAATGGAAGCAGATTATTAGCAGGTGTGACAATCACCCAAGCCAGGGAAGATGGTGGCTTGCCATAGGGTAATAGCAAGGTGGTAGGGAGGAGTTGGGCTCTGGGTATATTTTGATAGTAAGGACTTCCAGTGATCTTGATGGATTTGGTTATGAGATATAATAGAAAGAAGGGACACAAGAATATCCAAATCATGATCTCAGCAACAGTGACATTGAAGTAAAGTTGGATCAAATGCGTAGGAGGAGTTGGGGAAATCTAGAGTTTAGTTCTCCCTTCCTCCTTCCATCCCACCTCTTCTCTCCTTTTTATCCCCTGCCCTACCCCTCATCCCTATTCATCCTTCTATCTTTCTCATTTCCTGCTTTCATTCTTTCCATATGCATGTTCAAAAGCTGGACATTATAGCTAGCAGTATAACAGGCAAAGCAACTTCATCAACAAAGAAAGATAATATTAGACAGAGAGGTGGAATTGATGATGATCCCATCCTGTATTCTATTTCCTCTTAAAAGTTTAGTTTCTAATTTTAGCAGATTTGAATAATTCACAATTTTTAACCTTAATCTTGAAAATGAACCAATATTTCCCTATCGATTCTACTTAGGAAATCATGTTAAACATGAAATTAGAGTTACATTGTTAATCTGCTGGTATTTTTTTTTTTTTGGCCTGCTGTATTACCAAAACAAATTAGAATAAGTACTGGTATAAATAAAATATTTATTACTCTCTCATAGAAAGGGTGTCTTCTTTTCCCCATCCATTATCCACTAAAGGTTTTGATAACTCAGCTAACTAACTATATTATTTATTGTTATTATTCTAAGAAACTGACTGCTAAGTGGTACACGCTGGGTAGGGACGACAAGCTGATTGAAATGATGAGGTAGAAGAATTAATGGATGGAAAAGCAAATGGAGGTAACAAGTGTAAATTCTCCTCAGAATTTTGGTGAGAAAATTCAATAGCAATATGAGACAATAATTGGAGGGAGACAGATGATCAAAGAAGAAAGGGGGGGGGGTTTCTGATTTCTCCCAGAGCAGGAAGAACTCAAGCTGTCCAAAGAAGGGCTTCAAGCCACCAGAAAATAGGTCGAAGACAGAAGAAGGGGGAAGGGATGAAGGATAGGGCATGAGCTAGATGTGGGTAAATATTTTTACATGCAGAAAACAGATGCCTTTCCATAACAAATGGAAAATCAATACAGAGTGGGCAAAACATACCTCAGGTTTTTTTGATAACTCATGCCATCAATGTGAACATCAATCATTATACTAAGCTGTCCAGATAAAGAAGCTGTTGGGCTTCCTAAGGCAGGAAGGTTGGGCTTAAGCCTTCTTTCAAAAAATTCCCAGACAACGATGTGATTTTGACAGATTTTCTGTATCTTTTATTTTCACGCCATCAGCTGTCAGTTGACAACTATTCATTATGATCTCCCTAGAATCTCGTACCCTTTTCCAATTTGCTCGCCTGATTATGGAAGCTTGGAACTACATGATTGAGCTTATGTGAATCATCATTAAAATATGGTGATACACTTCTCTTGCTAGCAAAGTGCATTATCTTTAGTGGGGGAAGCAGTGGAAATCTATTTTGCATATTCAGAGACCTCCATGTCTTCCTTTTTGTTGCTGATGTTTGTTGCCTAAGAAAGAGAAGCCTTCTGGGGTTGTCAAGCTGATGAATTCTTAATAATTGGGATATATATTTTGCTAATAGCTATATATATATACACACACACACACACATACATCTGCCTGCCCTGATATATATATATATGTATATATATATACATATATATATATATATATAGTAGCTAATAATGTTTCCCAAGACATGGTGTATATATGAGAAAAGGCAGAGAGAACATGACAAGTTTAATAATCAAGAGTTACTGCTTTTCTACAAAACCTCAGCGTTTTCTTAAAGTTTTGTTAAACAGTTTCATCAGAATCTTCTGCAAGTCATAATCTATGATTACATAAATAATTAACAATAGTTCAAAAATAACTTTGTAATGATTTGGGTCTGTGTAGATCCCTCACAATGTAACTCCCACAACATTCCAGAAGATTTAGAATTATGACTGGAAAACACATTTATTATTTTGAAGAGTTAGTGAATTTATGCTTAGGATAATCCTGTTACATATATATACATAAATATGTCTATCTGTAGTCTTAAATATAAAATAAATACATTAATTGTATGAATATACGCAGTCTAAAATATGTAAAAGGAAATGAAATGGGAATCTTTGTCCAAATTAATTATCAATCAGCTTTCAAAATGATGTTATTATATTATACTTTCTTGAGCTAATACAGTCAAGAAATTAAAATGCCATAAAGCATACAATTTCCCATTGTATAATCAGCGAAAAGAAGGAGGATTGGCTTTTAGAAAGCTCATCCTTTATATTTCTTTTCAGTGCACTGTCTATGTGTACCACACTGTATAATGAGGGTACAAACCATACTTTTGTTTTCTGACCTTGATTTATAGATTTACATGGTTCAGACCTGCTCAGACTGGTTTTGAAAAGATCATTTTTGTCAAGAGCTTGTGCAAACGTGCTCGATGGGCCATCATTGGACATGTCTTTTATTATCTTCTTTTTTCTCTAAGGAAAATTTTTAATTTTCCTTTAATATTCATCAAAAGTGCAATAAAAAGAAAGCAAAATACCCTATTTCTGAATTACAACGCAAAGGATGTCAGAAATACCCCTGAGTTTTAAGAGAGTCAAAAGAAGAGACCCTTCACTTGTTCCATGGCTCTAGGATTTCTGGTGAAAGGAGATACCAATTCAGAGAAGCTAGAATGAGGCAGCCAGGCAAGAGGCTGAAGAATGGCTGGAAAGTGAGATTGGCAGGCAGGATGGGGAGGGGGTGGGGAGGAGAGGAAGATGAAAGGACAGAAAAGACAGCAGGAAGCAGGAAGGGTTGCAGATGTGCTGCTGGGATAGACCTCCTATTCCAAGTTTCCACATTTCAAACAGTTTTTTTTTAAAGTTCAAAGAAAGATAACTTTCTGCAAGATGAGAAGTTGCTTTAAGTACCTTGTTTTAAATAATAGCTGGTAATTATTCAATCTAATTATTAGCATCAATAATAGCAAGACTAAATGCCAATAAAAATGCTTTACAGTATACAATGAGTTCCTTTGCCAGCTCCTTCATCTGAACTCAATTTCTCTACACTTAGCCAATATTATCTCTCTGTCTTTGCAGCAGCTTTACCACACTCTAGGAAACAATTTCTCAAGGTAAGAGTTATTACAATATTCCAAGTAGGCTGTAGAATTGAATTACTCTCCATTATATGAAGACGGTTTTACTAGAATATTATTCTATTTTGGGGTCTCACTGCTACCAATTCATCTTATGCTCATATAAGTCTTTCTTATTGTTTTGATCACAATATTGCTTCACCCATCTATATTCAAAAACCATTAATGACTGCATACTTACCTTTTGGCTAATGTCCAAAACATCTTAGTTTTTTGAGTGGTTGAGGTTTTCACAGCCTAAATAAATTCCTTCCAACCTCACTCATGCAGATGGTCTACCAGAGAACTGTCACAACTGTCACACACATCCTCAACTCAACATGTGTGCATCTCATCAGGAGAGGTGATACTTTTTATCTATGTAATTATTTCATCCAAATCTTCCATAGTGGAGTATTTACACCAGGAAGATAAAATTTAGATTAGTTTCTTTGTTGATGGGAAAGGTGGGGGGGAAGAGACTAGATTTACTGGTGTGGCATTTTAATAGACCCTCTTACTCAATGAATCTCATGATTTTTAAAATATCAACTCCCCATGATAGCTCCTAGCCAATATAAATGTAAACATGTCCAGGACCAAGTCATCTGTAACCTCCCAAGGATTTAAATTCCAATATGAACATGTACTCATGTATTTAAGTGTAGGCTCAATAATAACTATATCTGTTATAATTCTTATTCTTTGTGGTTTCCAACATAGTATAGAGTGAAAAATAGATTCTTTACATTTCTAACCTTCATTTTTAGAGTTTTTATTGTGAAAGGATGGTCTCTCTCCCAAATTCCTTCATGTTTGTATCAGTTACCTTAACCCCCCCATTGCATGAGTCACTGGCTTAGACCATATCAGAAAAAACCCACCTTCCCCACAGCTGCCTAAGTTTAGCCAGAGAGAAAGTGATCACTTATCAGAAAAGAAAAATAAAAACATTGCATGCCTGGTGAAACTCCCCCATCCTACCAGATTCATCCTCCTGATCAAATCCCCATTCTTGGACCAAATGAAAAGACACAGCATCGTAGCTAATGTGTGGTTCTCCCAGCCCCTGCTCTTGGCTGTGTGAGATGCTGGCCCAGGCTTTTTTTTCTCCAATAAAGAGCCTGCTTCTCCACCAGTCTCTGGTCTCTTTATTTCATTCTTTCTCCAAAATCTAACATCACCCCAAAACTGAACATATTAGCCTTTAACTTCTCTTATTAAATCACAGAATTGTTTCTCTAACATGTCAGGCATTTTGTGAGTGTGTCACTTTACAGAGGTCATATCTCCACTTTGGCTAGTCCAAGCCCATTGAAGCCTTCTGCACTTAGTAGCTTTTGTGCTTAAATAACTCTCCACACACTAAGTACATTGTATTTTAATTGTCTATTGACTTATTTTTCTGCAGACTATACATACAGTAAATTGCTTAATTGTTAAATCTATTTCTTCCATCTGTGTATCCCAGGTCTGAGATGTTGCAATAAATATTTGTAGACAGTAAATCAGAAATAAGTAAAACCATATATGTGGTAGGACTGCTTTGGGACTTGTCTATAGCATTGATAGTCAAAGAAATAGAGCTTAGTGATTCTGTGGTCTGATACTGTGTTTTCTTCAAAGCAATCATTAGGTCATGAATTCAAAAAGGAAAGCATTTACTCACAATTCTCTTAGGACTTTAAAACATTGTTTTTCCCTCAGCACTAACCAGAGTGTTTAACTTCGTTCCCCTGTCTCTCTAGGACAAACCTATCATACAGTTTAAATATCCTTTCTGTGTGCACACATCTGTCCTCTTCCCCCTCTTCATCAGCACCAAAAGTACATGCACCATATTAGGTGAAATCTTGTTTAATCTTAGGAAAATCTTCATAGTTGTGCTGTTTTATACTTATATTCTAGAAATGAAAACTAAGCTATAGGGCTTGGGCGAGTGAAGGGCATTAAAGAAAAGATATCAGAGTGAAGTAAAAAAGCATGTGAGAATTATACTAACTGGGGTTAGGAGAATGAAATTTTTAAAAAATGAACCAAATGAGTAGTAATACCTCTAAATTCTTAATTTCAACTTAGTACCCACATCCTTTTTTAACAGGGATAGCTGAGATTACTAGTTTCATCAAAGTAGTTCCTTCCCAGATTGCAAACATTCTACATATTGGTAGAATATATCCTTCTTACAGTGGGTACATAGAATACAAAGCCTTTAAGGATAAACCCTAATTAACACTGATGGAAAGTTACAACCTCTATATAGAACACAGGGACTATCAACATATGAACTCTGTATATAGAAGTCTATTATTTGCAAAACTGAACTAGTTCTTATAAGAGACCAGGCAAAATATTTCTAGTGCAAGAACAGAGGATAGAGCATAATTTTATGAAGCTTGATTTTTTTCCATAAGTCGATCATTAATTTTTTCATGCCACCTCCAACTTGCATGTTTTCAGTGGTGCTAATATGACAATGAAAATAATAAATGATTATAATAAAGAAAACTTATAATGCAATAACTTTCATTTCAATAATACCACTTCTCAGCCTTTGAGCACCATTCTATGCTTTAATATTAGTCATTCAATCAACACCAAAAGGGGTAAGGTAGAAACATCCTGTGACTCATTTCAGTATCATCACCTTTCCAGCCTCCTATATTCAGAGAAATGGACATTAGGCCTGAGATGGAAAAGCAGGACAAACGTAAATTCCTCTTGTGATCTATTTCCATAGAGGCCGATGGGGAGAAATACAAAAGGAAATCAAATCAACAATATGCTAAAACCCAGAACGATTCATTCTACCAACCCACTCTTTTAAAAAAGCTGAATCTACTTTTTATTTGTTCATAGTTTTGTTCTAGTTTCCTTTAAAATATCCCACAACAGAGAGTCAAGTGGTAGTCCCCTAGTGTGAACTGCATTATGATCTGTTCAGAACCACCCATCCATTCACTGAACAAACAGATATGATTCCATCTATGGGCCAGGCTCCAGTATGTGAATTCCAAAGTCAATAAGTCACAAGGTAAGAAAGGTCTTGAGAGCATCACAGGCTTAGAGTAGCCAAGATCATTTTAAAAAAGAATCATATAGCCATGCTCTGGTATAGTTCTTAATGATAAATTCACTTTTACTAAAACTAATTTATTGAGATAAAATTCATACAGTATGAAACTGAAAATCTTAAAGTGAGTAAGTCAGTGGCAGCACCAAGTCGCCAGTGGTTAAGAATGAGGAAGATCTAACCAAATGTTTTGCCGTCACCTTTTAAAAGACTCTACTCCCTTCTAGCTACTGTGTCCACTCACACCTACAGACTGGAAATGCATTTGTCCTTGTAAGTCTGAACACCTCTGGGTATGGAGATCTCGGTGGCAGGTGACTGGAAGTGAATGGGACTGGGAAGAACCTGACATAACATAGAGCAGTACGATGGTTAAAAACATGCTTTTAAGCCAATCTTGTGTCCAAAGCATGGTTCCACCACATATGAGCTTCATAACCCTATGAAAGTTGCTTAAAATCCGAGCATCAATTTTCTGACTTGTTAATAGCATTGTTTAATGGACGGGTCTTGTCATCACAACTCCACTTCTAGTATCCATATGTCTGTTAAGTCCATCAACTTAACGCTTTGGAAATAATTTAAAAGGCATTAAGTTTGGGACACATCCTCAGAGAACAATTTCCCTTGCCCAAGCCCAGTTTGTGATCTGCCCCAACAGGTATCTATTTACTCATACTGTCTTTCTAGGTTAGCTCTTACTTCCTTCGTTATGAAATAGAGGCGATTGAGTGAAGAATTCTATGACATGCATTCTGGCTCTGTGAGTCTGAAATTTTATTTTACACATGTGGACCACTGAGGAGTAGAGAGCGGTAATTGTGGGCAGTGGTTTGCTCAAGGTCACACAGAACGATATGTTGTAAAACCAGCGCTAAGCCGGTTACCAGTGAGTTTGATTTCCACTTGAGCTCTCTTAGCTCCCTCTCCTCATTTATCTCTGCTCTGCCTGACTCGAAGCTTCTTTCCCTTCTACCTCTCTGACTTTTGCCCTGACAGCTTTGTTTCCAATGCAGTCACCCTCTCTGAGAGGGAATCTCAATATGGCTATGCTAATCAGATTTCTCCTATGAGTGTTTGTTAGTGGTACAGTGGTAAGCACACTTGCCTTCCAAATTTCTCCCATTAGTTACTTTAATATAGTTGATCTATTGTAAACTGTCCATGGCAATTACAGCAAGGAACAAGAAAAGTGGGCAAACAACACAATGAACATAATGTAGCATAAAATGTTCCATCTAAATGATATTGCTACATTTTAAAAAATCACAATATATTACTTATAAAAAAGCTAGAGAGAAAAGATGAAAATGTGGTTAAGGTCACCATTTCCCAGATGTATACAAAACTTTGTTTTTGGAGGAGAAAGGAGATTTGGGCTGCTGGACTGAACTTCAGATTTACCTCTAATGTTCTCTTTTTCTTAATTAAAAACGGAGGCAGCCTGGGCAAATGCTAAGTTGTGGATGCATTTCTTTAGATCTCAATTTCCACGGTAGATTTTTTTTCCTGTTTCAAAAACAGTCATACCTGCTCTCTGCAGAACTGAGAAATTTCAGATCTCTTGCAGAACAGTTCAAATGCTGGGCAAGACCAGGGCTATAGATATGTGTAACCAAAGCCACAGGGCTCTCAATGCTTTTAGTTTTAGATTACAGCAGTTAGAGGAGATTGAGCTATTTTGTTTCCATGGCTCATTAAGCTAGGGGTAGAGTGGTGTCCATAATCAAATTGGCTGAATTTATCCTCACATCTTCCCTAAGAAATGAGGCCAGAGCTTAGAGCAAAGAAAGGCCAAGAAATACCCCAAGTGTGTGGTAATTCTGCCCATAAAGGAAATTAACACACCTGAAAGGGATTAAATTATTTTTCCTTTTCTAAATGATCTCCTTCCTTAAGCTTCCTCTGTCAATCGACTGCCTACCTAGCCAGCTTGCTAATTCCCATGCCTCATCTGGTTCACTAGCACTTCCTGTTGCAAATTAGAATTCCCGGAACCTGTACCTGTCATCATCTCCAAAGCACACCCAGACTCTCTCCAGGGGTTTTGGGGCTTCCTGCTATGGTGGTGGGTGCAAAGGGTGCTTAGTCAAATGCAACCAGGTGTGGAAGGGAATAGTGAGACAAAGGAATCTGTAGACAGGAAGAAATGAGAAAGGCTTCTCTCAGGCTATTTTTCAGGGAAGGAAATGATCTGAGTTGAGAAGAATGGAGACCCACAGAAGGGGAATGGTGGGCAGGATGGGGAGATGACAGACACACTGAGAGCAACAACTTGGAGAGGAGGGCCCAAGCACACGTAATCAGGCAGCCTTGTGCAAATGGGAAAGGGGATGGAACCAGTTGGTCTGTCCTGTTTTGATGGGATTCACATGTAACCTTTTGGGGCAAGTGGCCTGTGAAAAGGCTCTGCAGTCCTCACGGATTCATCTCCACCCTGTCCTGCCTCCACTCATCACCCAAAATGCTAGCCTAGTCAGGCTCCCCTGATTTTGACCCTCTGATGAACAGTCCACTGCAGTACACAATCCTCCCTTTTCACTATTTCACTCTCTTATTCCTTTTTAATATTAAAAAATGTCATTTTTTTTAAAAAGGAAGGAAAAGTGAAAAGGAGAGAGGGAGGGAAGGAGAGGAAGGAAGGAAGGAAGGAAGGGAGGAAGGGAGGGAGGGAGGGAGGGAGGGAGAGATTCCATTTATAAGCCTTAGAAAACACAAAAACAAACAGATAACAGCCAGTTACAGTTTTATTTGTATCCTTTGGAGAAGATCATGCCAAGTCCCAGTGCCATATTACTATCACTGCACTAAGCAAGGCACAGTCAGTGCACAGAGTAAATATGCTGTGCTAAACCCTCTCCCATTATTTCCTGGAGGAAGCCCATCTTAATGTAACTTTACTATTTCTTAAGAATAAATGAGAGGAAGAAGGGGTGGCTATTTCGGGGATTTCTGCTTTGAGTTTCTTTCTTCAGAAAGAAACAGGTCTTCGAAACTGAAGAGCAATCACCGAGCCTAGCTCTCACTGCCGCAGCTTTCCTAGTCCCACTCCATTTACAATATGAGTTTCAAATAATGCCATTTATGAAACCCACACTTTCTGCCAAATTCTGCTTTGTGTGCATATATATGCTCTTTTGTTTCCCTGCTAACATTTCCACAGCTCAGAAACCATTCTTTCCAATACAGCTGAAGGATATGGATATTAAAATCAGATCGGCCAAAGATTTTATGAACTTGGGAACCTGCCAATCAGGCTGGAAAATAAAGTGCATTGTGTAGCTCGTATCCCCATGTCTGCTACAGTTTGACAATGGCTGGAGCAGGAGTGAGAGTGGACCTGGCATCACAAGGGAGAAGGGGAAAGAGAATAAAAGGATTTGATTAATTGTGGCATTCGAATGCAGGGACAATTTACACTACAGAATTGTTTTCAAAGGCTTCCTAACCTCCAAGACATTTTCCAAATCTGGTAACCTTTGAATTACAGCTGGAGGTGATGCTCTTGGAGCTGCCTCTGAAAGCTGAAATCTCCAGCCGCCTGCAGTGTTCCCTTCTCAAACCCACAACTTTGTCATTTTCTTAGGCAGATGCACAAACACTCAGAGTGCACAGGAAGGTTTCAAGGAGAGGAAGGGTTTGCTGCTTTGCAGTCGCCCCTTTGAAGTGTTTAATTCCTCCTTTGTAATCTCTTCATCAACAGGCATTTCAAGCCTATCAGTTTTAGCTCAACCATTTCTTTTGCTCCTGCGGGTTGGGGCTGCTATCCAGCACCTGGGTGGCACTGTTTGTTTTATCTGCAGAAATGTCCACAAAATGAAGTTCTTTCTTTTTCAACTCCCTCTTTCTTCCCACCAGCTCAAGCTAAAATGCCCCCTGAGACCCCGTGTGAGCTCAGGAGTGTGCGCGTGTGCAGAGCACTGCCCTGTGCCTGTCTTTTTAAAAAAGAGCAAATGCATAAAAGAAAGGAGTTCAGCTGGAGCCACAGCTTCTCTCAGCAGCTTCTTCCCTCCCCCCCCCC
>PVHY01001581.1:0-15415 GCA_004024945.1 Uropsilus gracilis | reverse complement strand
CTCTGAGCTTTCAGAGATTTGCTCCTGTGTGTGTGTGTGTGTGTGTGTGTGTGGCTCCACCAAAGCGGTTAGTGGATCTGATTCTGTTATTCTTTAGATTTTCCTAAAGCCTTTGGACAGATCTCACCCTCCTCACCCCTACCCCATCCAGTAGACAAGACTCTTTCCTTTAAGACCTCAGAGCTCACTCTCCAGCTCAGAATCACTGCTCAGGTCTAAAAAATTACTCCATATTCACTTTTCCAGACTGCAGCAAACACTGTCCCCCCCCCATAAGGGGGGGGAAGAGTGGGGAAATAATCAGAACTGAATAAAAATAATAGTACTACTAATAATAGCTGACAACAATATGAAAATGCAACACCATTGAGACTTTAACATTTTTCTCTAACTCTCCTGACTTTTTAAAGAGGCCTGATTTCACAGGCTGTATTTACAAGGCAACCTCTAGATGCAAAATCAGCTTCCCTTCCTACTCAGTCCGTTGGAGGCAGTTGTTAAGGTAATGACGAAGCTGTCATTCATTGTGGTGTTTATAATGATTCAAATCTACCCCCAAACATTTCAGAAACACCTACAATTCAAATCTAGATGTTTAAAAAGTCAAGGTCATGTAGTGTGATGATGGAAGAGTGGGCTTTGTCTACCCCACTGTTGATAAAGACAAAGCCAAAGGATCTGGGCATCAACCAATCTAAACAGATGGTTCCTCTCGAAGATAACCCAGCTGCCCACAGCAACCTTACGAGGAGTCATTTAAGACACATGAAATGTACATTCACTGATCCGGTTAAGAGCTATTTAAAGTTCTGACATTGAAGGGACTTTGGCTTTTATTTGATTTGACCTTTCTACTTCTTGTGAGAAAACTAAAGCCCAGAGGTCATTCCCTGATTCATACAAGGTCATACAAAGTGACAATCTTGACTAATTCACAGCTGCCTCTCTCTAAACAGTACACTCTTTGCACTGCAGTACTTTATTTCTGGTTAAAGGTCAAACCTCCTTGCTCTGGATATTCTCATTTTTCATGCAATCAAGAATAATAATTCTGGGTTTCTTAACTACAGCGCATTTTCAGGAATTTTTAGATGAATAGAGTTCTCAGAGTAGCTTTTATTTTTGGTGGGTTTCACAATCAATGAAATGATAAAATAAAATTGAGTGAAAAATATATGTTGGAGTAAATGAAATTCAGATTGTTTTTAAGAAAGTAATGCTAGAGCCTAGGAAAAAAGCAAAAAGGATTTACCCAAGTTATGGTAAATGCAGAGAGCCTTGCACCTGTCCTCATTCTACCTCTTACAACCTCACTTTCAGACACGGGGTTTTAACGCTGAAACAGTAACATAATTCATTTGCTCCGTAATTCAAGTTATTGACTTAATGTGGGTTCACTTCTATACATGATCTTTATAGTTACGATCAACCTCGACAGTCACGCCTCCTGTTAATGTTTTATTTTCTCAGAGAACAATGGTTGCCTTTTAAAGTGACCTTTTGGTATTTTTGAGATGTAGATACCACTTTGGTCCAGAATGAGTGGAAAAAGATGGGATAGGGTTGAAAGATATTGACTATAGAGTCAGAAACACCTGAGCTGGAAACCTGGCTTAGCCACTTGTTACTATATAATTTTAGGGCTTTCCTTAACCTGCCTGAGTCTCAGTTCCCTTAGTTATAAAAGAGTAATTTAAAGGCTTGAGATGGTGCTTATTGTACTCCTATTACAATACCTGGCACAATGAAGAAACCCTGTAAAGAATAATGATACCTGTAATGATGATTAAAAAATAAATGAGAGAATCATAAAGCTGGTGAGAACAAAGTGAAACCAACTCACAGAAGATAAATAATACTTTTCTTTTTATAACCAGAGTTAGAGTTGAGAAATGCCACTAAAATTTAAAGGACCATGTTTCTTTAAAAAAAATAAAATATCTAGTGACGAACTAATTATCTGAACCAAATATGTGAGCACAGGCCTGTAAGATAAATTTCTATAAAACGTTAGTGGAATGCATTTGAAGCTGAGTGTTTGATTGCAATTAGATGTCAAATAGCTACAAAACCTAATGGTGCTCTTAAAAATTCTTCAAGGATTATTAGGAAACTGGTCTGTGAGAGCTACTTTAAGGTAAAGGATTATGGATTGAGTAAGGTTCTGGTACTCCTCTCCCTGAGATAAACAACCAATAAGCATCTAGGCAATAAGTGGCTTTGTGTACACTGAGATAAGAAGCGGAGTTAATTCCTTAAACTTAAAAACCAACCCACAATACCAACAGAAGAGTTTTGGAAAGCCTAACCTTCCATTGCTGAGATAAGCCACAAAATCTCATAAGGCAAATTTTCACTGAATACCATGTAATGACAAAGCTAAGTGCATTTGATTAATAAGAGAATGTATCAAATATAAATAGTCCCCCTTTTGCAGAGATCAATCATATAAAATGGTAACAGTATTCAACTCAGAAACAAATGACAGTCATAGTGGTTTAATGTAAGTTGGTCACCTAAATCTTATATGTGAAACAGGAGGGGTATGGACAAATTCTAGCTTGTCTATGAATCAAGGAAGCCCAGATGTCAAGAGTGTGTAATTCAGAAGCGGGTACTCATCTAGATAACTTAGACTTGAGCCAATCAATTCTACCTAGGGCAATGTAAAAAAAGAGCTCTCCCTTCTAACTGAAGGGACGGGTCTTATTTACCTAATGAAAGTGTTTTCAACCAATATATAGTCAGTTGTATATGTTTGATATACTTCCTACTATTTGCAATTTGAGTATATCATTTCCTTTAATAAAACCCTTAGGGAAGCTCCATCCTGAACCATGCTCCCCTCCAGGGAAGCAAGTGTCATTTTTCAGTTCAGCCAGCCAAGGTAGGATTCCTTTGTTATCTATTTGCCAAGAGATCATGCCTTTTCAAAATACACATAAGACACCATAAACATACAAAAGGCAAAGACTACAAAAGGTAGTCATTTCAGAGATAAATTAATGCTGATTTAGTTACATACTCTTATACAACTTGTGTTTTTTTTTTTTTCTGATTTTAAGGATTTTAAGGCATTTAAATAATGCTGTGTGTTCATTTTTCTTTCCTTTGCTAGATTCTAAAGTGGAAACTTATCCGATATTTATCTAGGTATCTTCAGATCCTATTATTGTGCCTCGTAAACAAGTAGTTGATCAATAAAATTTTGCTTTATAAACTTTGGGTGTTATGTCATGTTCAATAGCTGATGTATCTTTGAGAGGAGATGACATAATTCTATATTCTCACAAATGGCTTTGTCATAGTCATTGTACAATCATTTCCTAAACAACAAAAGATGGTATTCCAAAACAAAATCTGGTCCTTGGTGAAACTGAAAAATAAATGACCAAAACAACACAGTTAGACAGACAGACAGACAGACAGACAGACAGACACACACACACACACACACACACACACACACAGCCATTAGTAAAGATTTCCATAGGCCCATTTTGGGAACAATTCTCTTTGTGTTCTTTCCTATTTTGTCATAGTAAACTTTTGTAGGATGTAGGAAATAAATGTTATAGTATGAAATCGTAGTTCTAATAAATCATGGTTCTAGTTACTCTGTTGAAATATCTTTATTTGGCAAAAGTCAATAACTGGAGAGTTGATAATCCTATGTTCAGCTTCTGCTTTTTTTTATTTTGAAATCCCACAGGGAATCATAGATGAAGCAGAATTATCCTATCATGATGTAGACTTGTGAATTTTTGTGATGCACATCTTAGTTTCTAATTGTTTGCAGTCCAGTTTACAATCTTTCCTTTGCTTATTTCTTCATTCTTGTATTTTCATTTTCTAATATTCCTTACAACTATACCATTTTTTAAAACCTTATTTTTAGTGTGTAACTAAGTACACTGCTTGTTCCCACAGCAGTTGGGGTACCATAAGTATCCCAAACTGTTTTATTTCACTTTAAAAGAAACAGGTCAAGATTTTAAAATTCTTATTATACACATTATAGTAATGGGTACACTACAGTTACTACAGTTAATTGTAATAATTAAAGTAATAAACTTTGAAGGTAAAAATAAACTAAGCTTTATTTACATATATTAAATGTCCTAATAGTAAACCAAAAAGTATGGATGCAAAACGAGTCAAACAAAGAAAAAAAGAGGAAAAAAAAAGGTTGTCTTCAGTTCTTGAAGCCCTTGAAACAAATGAGTGGGACACAAAATGCAAGGCACATTCTTGATGACATTAGTTTTCACTGGAATATAATATCCATTTTTGCCACTTGGGAAGAGCTCACCTAAAACACCTTCACATGATTCAATACTCATGTAAGTTCAAACCAAATAAACTAAATCTCTACGTGATTCAGAGGACCTTATTGAATGGAAAGACATTAAAAATTTCATATTCCATTACAGTATATTTTCAAGGATAGCTGTTAAAAATGTTAGAGAAACATACAGTTAAGAAACCCATGAAAATTGTACTTGCTTCATTCTCCCTTTAAGAGAAGTTCCTAATGCTATTCCTGTTACTGGCACATGCATAGGACCTATGGCATTTACAACACATTGATAACTTTTCCACTTGATATGCAATATGGCATTCTTTATCAGCTCTGCTCTGGAGTATTATTTCTCGATTTCAGAATGATACATTGGACGCATCCTTGTTAAACTCCATACACTAGAGAATTGATCACATTGTTCAACACAACATGTTCAGCCTGATTTGACAACAGCAGCAAGTCAAGACTGTTCTAGCAAAGGGAAATCATCCTTTTGCATCAGTAGTTCCTTTTTCCTTTCTGCTGATGTTAGCATTATGATTAGTGTAGGTCAAAGAATACACTGGCATCAAATATTCGGTTCATTCATGCACTGGCTTTCCATTCCTACTTGGAAAATTAATCTAATTTTTTTCCTTCTCTCTCTCAACGTCTTCCCACATACATGCAACAACAACAACAACAAAAAGAATATAAGCAGAGATTTCCTTGTGTGCATGAAGCAGGAGAGAAGTCACAGCCAGAACCCATACTTTTCTAGTAGGAGAGGATTAGTGCAATTGATGATGATTCTATGGCAATGGAGAGTACTGATTTTCAAAGTAGAAATACCTGAGAGTAAATGTTAGCTCTGCTCATTCCCAGTTACATACACCTAGACAATTTACTTATCCTCATCAAACCTCGGTTTTTTCACCCATAAAATGGAACCCATAGACTTATAGCGACTTAGTAATAAAATTTACTTGAAGTATTTATCACAACACATGGTACAAATTCAGCACTAAAACTACTGGAGATACAGCATTAAGGAGCAGTGTGCTATGTTGGGAATTAGAAAAACTTTGTTGAATAAGCCCCAGGTCTGATCCATTCTAGTTCTGCCAATAAGCTATAGGTGCATGTACAGGTCCTACCAGGTCATCTCTGCCCAACCAACTCCTTAAGCAAAAGCTTCATGGCTAGAACAGCCCCAGTAAAATCTTGGCCATCACTGTAATTGCCACTCCACTATAGGGGCCCAGCGTGGGTAATGGCCTCTGAATTGACAGAAAACATTTGCAAACATGTAGGAGACACTGACTTCTCCAAGGACAAGGGGAAGAAGGTCAAGGGAATCAAGGCCCTATAGAGTCAAGTAGCCAGTGAGAAACATCACTGTGTGGAGAGAAAAACCACTCACCTTCTCCCCCTTCAGGTGACCCAACGCAGTGGTTCTATACAATCTCCTACACAATGTCATGGAACTTGGCAACTAGAAGTGTTTTTTCGGTGAAAATGTGACACAGTTGGTAAGCACTGCCTCATATTTACTTTCTCTTTTCCTCTATTGTCATTTTTTACTCCACTTCACTCTTACTTCCATGATTCCCTCTCCCCTATGAAATCACTACTTTATAAGCTCCTCACATAAGCTATACCTGAGACAATAAATTCGTAATACTTGATACCGAGCTAATTATCTCTAATTCCTTGGATTCCTTCATTAGTGCAAGCACTTAAGTCCACAATACCACCTTATTAAAAAACAAAAAATAACTGATCTAATCAGTGGAACAAGGAGCCTTTGAGGACAGTCCAGTGAATTCCTTCCCTTCCATAGAGTCTAATTTCAATGATAACCTAAGATAACGTGTTTGGAGCCACTTAATGATGTTTATAGGAAAGAGAGACAGAAAGAATTGTCTTTTTCCCTTTACAAAATCATGCTTGCTTGTGTTTAGCTAAAATGTAACAGACTGTTAAAATGCAACCCTGACATTTTCTTTCCTTCAGAATTATACTCACACTTTATAGGGAAAGCTTTATACTGAGGTTCCACAAAAAATGAACATTTCACATTAAACATAGATTCTAATGTTTGGAATTATTCCTAGTGCTCACACATAACCATATATAATTGCAGATTTCCCCCAAGGGACCCACAGTAGTCACTATGATTCATGCCACATATATGACCCCTCTCACATAGTGGTGTGGTCTTTAACTCCAGTGGTCCCATATGCCATCTTCCTTCAATTCACAAGGAACATTTTTGCTTTTATACCTGATGACATCGCATATACAAGCTCTAAGATTATTACTCAAGTTCCTCTCGTCCTCAATTTCTACACTGGTTTAGGGCTGCTTTTTGCATAGGCGCATTTGCTGAGTTGGCACCTCACAGGTGGTTTGGTTTGTGGCATATTTTAATAGCTATGAAACCACAGGTTCAGCTATTGGATTGCAAGGAATTACATAATGCATGTGCAATTCAGTGCACTTATAAGAGGATTTTCCTAAGACCCTAAATGACCCAGGAAAGGACTGCACCTCACTGAAAGCCCCTGACAAGGATGTGTTTATCATGAAGGGCATGCCCTTTCTATGAAAGATGGTGATATGTGGAAGGCAGATCTGATAATCATCCAAATGCATTAAGGGACATTTATTTCTGTTGATATTTGGTTCATTTTATTTTGGTTTGGTTTGGTTTCTGTTCTTAGCAATCAGGCCATTTTATGAGTACTTTGGCATGTGGTAGTAATAGTTGTTTCCTCTAGGAAATTTTTAACCTTTCAAACATAACAGAGATCTTATAGGCATTATAAACTCAATTAAATGTGGTCCATGATGCCGGGATGATTATAACCCTTTGTCTTTTTCTTGCTAATTCTGTTTTATTTATTTGGAATAAAAAATAAGTGTGATACCCCTTGGATATTAAGAGAACCTCAAGTTCTGGGCATATAAGCACAACCCTCTCTGGTCTGGATTCATTTTCCAGAAATGCCTGTTATCAGTACAAGTGGACTAAATCCATTCAAGTTTTATTCTAGTCCATTCTCATAGTTCATTCATACACTCAACACAAATAATAGCTTCTATGTGGCAAGAACTATGCTCAGGGACTGAGATAAGAAGCTGAGTGAAATCCCTGTCCTTAGAGCACATGCGATAAGAATCTTGAAATGTACATCTTGGCATTCTTTTCCCAAATTTCAGTGTCATAAGTAGTTATCAAAATGCAAATAATATAACTGATGTATTACACAGTCACTCTCCATTCATTCTTCACTCATTCAAAAAAATTTTTTTACCAAAGATCTACCATGACAGGTACTTGACAAGTGCTAGGATTGCAAGAATAAAAGATACAGAGGCATTCAGATACCATGTGGAAAGAAATATGACTGCAGAAATATTTTAAAAGCCTAACTGGTAAACAAACAAACAAAAAAATAAAACAAAATCAATGTCCCCACAGATAACTAACTTGCAGGGACGTCTTTTGCAGGGAAGAAAAATGGCCAACAAACGCATGAAAAGGTGAATAACTTTACTTAGAATTAGATTGATAAAATGTTTCATATGTGAATCCTAGGATCAGTAGGAATGGGAATCTATAATAGTAGGATTATAACTTGACCATGTGTCAATGTTTCTGAAAATGCTAAAGAATTTGCATAAAGAAGAATTTCTCCACTGAACATACAGACTTTCCTCAATTTCCAGTGGAACGATGGCCTAATAAAACCTATGACAAATTGAAAGTACCATGAGTGGACAACGAATTTAATACAGCAGCTAAAAATGCTGGCACAGAGGATAAGGCAGAGTAGGGCTTGCTTACCCTTGTGATCATGTGTGGCTGAAGGGGAGCTGGGGCCTGATGCCCAGCATCCTAAGAGAGAAGCTTACTAAATATTGCAAAATAGAAAAAGATCAAAATTCAAAGTATTCTTCCCACTAAGTGAGTATGACCTTGACATCATAGGAAGGCTGAAAAATTGCAAGTGGAATCAGTGTTAAACGGGGTGCTTAGAAAAGGACACAAAACATTCAGACACAAGGAAGCTCACCATGTTATTTTTCATAATAAAATTCTGGAAATGATCTACCAGTCTATTGATTGAGTCCAATGGATTATCATACATAACAGAAGGAAAATAAGATGGGATAATAGATCATTATCTATAAAAACACCTACAAAGAGCCCCAAGCTCTATTGCTACATTAAAAACAAGAAGAGAAGCTGTGATATTATCTGGAAGGAGATGCAAGCAACTATTAGCAGTGACTCCAGACAGCCATGCTCAAGCCATTAGAGTTGGCACCAGTGGCCTCTGTTGTCCAGCCCTCACACTTGATGACGTCTGCTCTAATAGGGCTCTCCCTGAGGTATGTGCTACTCCACGTGTTTCAAATATTTTCCTACAGCAAGACTCAGAAAGAAGCAAAGATCAATGTATGTATTCAAAGGAATCAGAATGTACAGGAGAAAGAGCAGCATAGGGTGAATAGGAGAACCAGTTCATTCCAATGTGTCCAGGACTGCTGGTTTTAGCTCAGAATGTCTTACATTCCTGGAATCTCTTCAGTCCCAGGCAGACTGGACTTGCTGGCCACCCTAACTTGCCATGGACTTAGCACAGAAATAGAAGCACTGACTGAATTCATAGGTGAGACTGGGGCACTTTTTAAAAAAAAAAAAATTTTTTTTTTTTTTTTTTTTGGAAACTAGGTCTTGCTATTTTTGCCCATGGAACCGCAGGCTCTCATTGCCCGGGACACCACAGACTCAAGCAATCCCCAGCCTCAGCTTCCCAGGTAGCTGGGATTACAGGTGCATGCCACCATGCCCAGCTATTTTTTTTTTTGGAACTAGGTCTCAACTACGGGCCCCAGGCGGGACTCGAACTGCGATCCCTAGCCCCGACCACTTCATAGGCTGAAGCTTACAGGCACGAGCCGAGCCACAATGCCTGGCCTGGGGCAATTCTTTTCTAGTCCACTGTCTCACAGTTCCCCTGCTCCACTGCCCAGATGGTGAAAGATTCCCCAATGGAAAGCTGCATCTCTATCTTTGCTTTAAGGATTCTAAAACTCGCTTTGGTGATACAACCTTTTGTATTAGGATTTCTAAAACTGAGTTTTTCTGGAATTTGTGTACAGTTTTAGAGGGAAAAAAGTGAAGCTAATGTGAGAAATCTGGAAGGGATGGAATTTGGATACAAGGGAGAAATGCTATTTGCGATGCTGGGAATAAAAAAAAAATCCAAAGAGATTTTCAGAGCAAGGAACATCTTTATGGCATGGCTGGGAAGGGGGAAATCAGTTCTCATTAGAAAAACTGAAATGCTATCTATGACAATAAGTGTAATAAAAAAGCATCTTAGGGGAAGATCTCAAAACAAAACACATGGCCCCTTAGGAATAGCTGGATGTAATCAACCATTTCTATGCTTCTGACACTTTACATATGACCAGGATACTTGGAGAGAATGGCTCATAGCATAAAACCTAAATTATGCCCATGGTGGGTGCTGCATTGTGTGCACACAATCACCCATACCAGCCAAGCAAAGCTGAAGAAGTCCCTGAGGAATCTCTCTGTTTACAATGTCCAAGGCAAACAGGAAGCCAACCATTAAGACACATGTTCTTCCAGTGTTGTCCCTGTAAATGGGTAATGTTTCAGACCTGAGACTAGTACAGTTATTCAGCGCATGTGCTTCTCATCACGATGTTGGTATTCCTCTCACATATGCCCCCACAGTAACCATTTACGGAAGGAAAGCTGAAGTCATTTCAGCCTGGCTAGATTGGCTAAGACCCTTCACAGAAAGAAATTCTCAGCATTATTTGCAAGTTGCTTAGTCTCTTGCCTTCAACATTTTTGCCCATCCAGGGCATGTGTGTGCTGCTTTCTGCACCGATGGAGCAGTAGCTACACCACTTTTCAAAATGCATATTTATCCTACTCTCTGGACCACTCACTCAATCGTTTCACTAAATATGGAAATGACTAGGGTTAGGGGGATGAAAAGCTAGGGTTTCGCAGATGAGGAAGACACCGCTTTTTACTCTCAGGAGGCAATGGTGCCTTAGAGGAAACACAAGATGGATAAATATGATGACACGGTAAGATGATAGCAGGGTGTGAATGATTTTATGCCAAGTGTAGAGGAGGACAGTTTAAACCCAAGAGGAAATCAGGAATTGCTATTTTAAGGGACAAGGGAGTACCTTCTAGTTTCTGTAACAGGTAAGGGCAGAAAAGACTTCCAGGGGAACAAAACAATAGATGCCAAACTGATAGATGTGTGCAAAGGCATGTCTTAGCCAGGAAACCACAGACTGTGGGCTGAGATCCAGGGGAACGCACAACAGAAGGGGACAGTGGTGGGAGGAAGGAGACTGAAATGGTCATTGTGAGAAGATGACGAGCAGGTGGAAGGAAAAAAGAGCATGCAGACCATTGGACAGATATTTCATTACAGGCATTCTATCCTGGGTATCCCGATGATGAATGCAATAGCCCCCGATGGCATTTCTTACTGTATTATGCTGATGAAGACACAGAGATGAGAGAGGTCACAGCTGGGCTGACTCACAATGTGAGGCCAGGTGTGTCTACCACCGAAGTCCCGGGTCACTTTACCACAGGACACTTGTTAGGTTAAGGGTAATGAAGTTTAAACTTTACCCCACAGGCACTGAAGAAGACTCTGATGGTATCAGATGGAGACAAATAGAATCAGAATGACATTTTGGACAAATATTATTATGACAGTCACACACCTAGGAGGAACTGGAGGCAGAAAGCACAGGGAGGGAAGGCTTCCAAGGCGAAGAGAGAAAACTTTTTCACATTTTTTTGGGCACAGGGTGGGAATGGAGAGGTGGAGGGTGGGAAGGTGGGGCGGTGGAGCTAGGGGGTGGGGTACAAGTAGGCAACAAAAGTGAGTGCCTTGTGGCACATACAGGAAAGTGTCCTTGGGTTTTGATTTTGTCACACTTATATTTATAGTGAGAAACAGGCAAGTGTGAGATAAGTCACCAAGCTAAAGGTGATGCCTTCCAGAAACTGAGGAGAGATTGAGACTAGGGGCAGCGTATCAAAGGGAGAATGACGTAGAGTTGCCAAAACTGAGTCACACAGCTAAGGTCTCTGCAGATGTAGTCCCATCTGGATGGCTTGAGTGACAGGAGAGCCGGGTTTCGGAGAGGCAATGGCTAGAGACGCTGGGAGCAGACGTAGCAGTCGCAATTTGCACGTGTATAATTATCACTTCACTCTGAAGTGATTCTGTTGCTTTAGAATTGGAGATGAGGCCTGTCCTAAGAGCTTTCTTTAGCCACATGTTTCAAGGTAGCTATAAATTTCAGTCAAGTCATGTCCTGCAAATTGAATCTATGAATGTAGTCAGGAATGAGAGAGTTGCGAAGGATTAAGTGAGACATTCAGGACTGGTGGAGCTAATTTACTTCCTAGAAGATCTGATGGCTATGATAATGCCTCTCTGGTTGGAAATAGAGGTCCTTAGACATGTATTTATTTTGCACATATGAAGGAGGTAAGACAAAAACCAGGGGGTGTTAAAATTTTCAGACTAAGTACCAGCCTATTGTGAGCTGTAGTGAAGTCTAGAGACTGTTTCTGAGAGAATTAAAGAAATTTTTTTGCCACTTAATCTTTTCCAGAAATAGTAAGAGCTGTTTATGTTCCTTAATAGCTAAAAAAAAAAAAACCTTTCACCAGAGGGTGAAGATTTTGAGATGGCAAACAAATTTTTATCATAAAGATATGGTTATAAGAACTGGAGGTGTTAGTAATATTCCTTGACGTGATTCTGTTGCAAAAGATTTATAACTTAGGGTCAAAGAGATTGTCATCCTTTGAAGGTTGTAAAGATCCGGTTAGATTCAGGAATTGTCAGAGCATTCCTTTGAAGTCTTTTTTCCTTTCTAGGTAAAAATTATACCTATGCACACATGTTTCACTTGTAAAGTTAGAAAGTTCTCCTTCTTTAAGCTATACATGATTTATAAATACTATAAATGGGTATTTTATATACGTGGCAGAAAGAAAGTTCCAGAAGTTTCAGGATGCATAGGCATGAAGACAATCTAAAATAATGAATAGACTGATCGGCCACCCTTCTAGTGACCCTTAAATATCTAATAAAATACATTTCCTATAAGTACCATTGAAAATTTATAATCAGATAATCATTTCTTAGCATTTACAAAATCAATGTACCTTAAAATCAATATGAGTATATTACACCACAGTCTGAATAATATTTCAGTTCTTTTTCCATAGCCAATTTGCTTACCCAAATATGTTGTGACTGTGGTTTTCAGTATGTTCACAATGAAAATCATCTTTAAAAAGTAGGCTACATCCATATTTCACTGATGAGGCCCAGAGAGGTAAAATAATTTTTCCAAGATTAGGTAGTCATATTCTCATAATCTATTATTAAAATAAAATCAAGAGGATGGACAATTTTAGATTCCAACTTTTGGTGTTTTGTTGGTTCTGTAGAAGTTTACTTCTTGAGAAGTAAATGTGGTAAAAAGACAATGAAGTATACGACCCTTGGATTCCTTCCCCACTCATCCAAAGCAACTAGCTGTGTTACAGAGAGTTAGAGATGGGCTTCTTTCCAGTAATATTTATTGGAGGAAGGACTTTTCTATTAGATGAAATTTTAAAATGAGGATAGGTTGGATCTCACAGATATATTTGGCATATGGAAGAGATGATACCCCAGATGCCCTCAGCACTCCGCATGTTCCAGAAGACCAGGACTACATCCTGTTCACATTGGAATTTTCCCTAGAAAATAGTCAGGTATCTTAGGGTTATAGGGTCTGGAGGTTCTTATAGTTATTCTTCAGGGGTTTCCTTAAGACCTTGGGTAGATTTTTTTAATCATCTCCCTGTTTTTGTTCACCAACCTATAGAATATGGGTAATTTGTGTCTCTTAGGCCAGTTCCGACTTTTTCTTGACACAGCTATTTTCAAATTGTGGGGACAATCTTTTCACCTCTGATAACCCTGCTATCTCATACAAATCTAGAAACTCCTAGTGAAATAGGGTAAAAAGAGAAAAAAAGACTTTCTGACTTCAACTTTACACACACATCTGCCTGCTTCTGTCTACAAAGCAGGCTACAAACAGTTACATTAACAATTGCCTTTAACTTGAAATAGACACACCTATGCCTGATTCTCTCCCTAGGAAGCATGCTACAAACTATTCATTAGCATTTTCACTGACCACCTATTGATATGCAAAGTCAGTCAGCTGCTTCTCAGCTCCCAGCTCCAAAAACTGCAGAAGAAAAAAACTTAAAAACTACAGTTTAGACTAGTTTGTCTCAATTTACCCTCTTTTAAACTCTGCTGGGTTCTCTCCACCATCCCCAGCCTTCTCAACCAAAATCCCAATTCAAAGCAAGATTATCAGTGTAGACTAATTTATTTCTAACCGAGTGATTACATAATTACCACAAAAGAAATATGTAAGTAAAACTCAGATTACTTTAACATTGTCCAAAACTTTTCTCAACATTGTCCAAAGTCCTTTCCCAGATTGTCTAAAAATCCTCAGTCTCTCAGTCCTGATCATCTCACCAAAATCAGCCAGTCAAAGTTCATCTCCAGATGCTAGAAGACATCTTCCTTTGGCTGCTCCTTTGGCGTGCTCCTCCTTGTCTTCCATGCTGTCTTCTCCTTGTCCTCCAGGTAGTAGAAGAAACTTCATGGTACCCAGCAAAGTTCACTTTCTTTTCAGGCCTACTTTTTGCACAACCTCTCGCAGACACAAGTTAAACTCAGCAAAAACAAACTCCAACATGGAGTTCAAATCTCCAAACTTCTTAACTGCCTGTTGCACACATGCGGCTAGCCTGGGCCAGCCAGAGGCTGCAAGGCCTCAGGCCTTGGCCACACATGGTTCACATTTCCCTCCTACAAAATGGCCAAAACCAAACCTGAATCTCAATCTGAATTCTAGTCCTCCTTTTTTTTTTCCCCTCCTCTCTTTGTTTCAAACCTCTTTATATATTCTTTCTGTTTTCCCACCTTCCAGGAACAGCTCTTGAATTATTACATTACAAAGAAAAAAATCTATTTTCCTCCTTCCTTCCCCTTGTCTCTTTCTGAAAGGAAATTCTAATTAAGGCGATTCTCACATTTTAGCATACCTTCCTTGAAATCTGCAATCTTAAACAGGAGAAATAAGGGGGGGAGGGGTGTAAGCCCACCCTATCAGTACGTCAATCAATGAATGAACATTAAGTTGGTAATAACTTCAGGTAACAAAAATAAGGAACATAAATGAGTACATTTTGATTTTCCAGTAGTCCTCTTCTTGGGTACTTTTCATTGTTTTCTCTTCACTACTTTGTTCCCAAAGTGCATCTCATCCCTTCCTCCCTATAAAGAATGCACACTGAGTTTTCTTTCTTCCCAACCAGGATATTCTCCACACTTCCTTTGCTTCCTCTTTTAAGGCTAATTACAAATTTGGTTACTTAGACTCCTAACAGTCCCAGACACTATGTATTATTCCCATGTCAAAGCAAACTTCAGGTTGTAATCTTCAAATTTGAAGTCCCTGTCCCATTTTTATTTTGGAAACCTGACCTCAGGCAATTAGTGACTAAGTGATTTTCCTTCTAGCTAAATTCTGCCTGAAGGTGGACCCTTTCTGGAACCACAGAGAGGGTGGAACCACAGGAAGTATTGGCTCTCAAGCTGGATGGGGGCCTGAGAAAATATTTTCTATTAACACTTCTATAATTCATATTTTGACTTCAACAATTATCTTGAAAAAGTACACCTCACTATAAAAATGATAAAAATCTTTTACAGAGATCATCATAATTAACAGATTGTCCTTAAAATAAAACTTTTAAAAGTCAATTTCTCAATCAGAGATCTTCTGAAGTCTTTCCTGAAGGCATTTTTCTTGGAAGTCCGGAAGAATTTTTCCCACTAAATGGGGATTTCATAATGATTACAAAGAATGATCTGTAAACAATGGATTATTTGGGGGTTGGGGATAATAGAAAGCAGCACTGGGAAATGTGTTCTAAAATATATGTTCATAAAA